>JAQIXG010004664.1:0-12560 GCA_034700105.1 Oconnorella tubifera
ATAACAAACTGCTTTTTCGATTTTTAATTACCATAAAAAATAAGTATTATACAAACTATGTCTCAGAAGTAGCTGTGACATAGAGAAGAAGCTTTTTACTAAAGGGTGCAGCAAGTTATGGAAATAGTGAACTATTCGAGATTCGAACCTGGACCCGTCGTGTCCGAGTCCCCTAGTTAACCTTAGTTAATCCTAAATTTAACCCGAATTATAACCATAACTCTGACTCAAACCCTAACCCAACCCTGAGATACGAAGCCTAACCGTACACCAATTAAACCAACATGCTGAGACAGATTTGACGCTCGCTCGTAAAATTATAACTAAACATTTTAAATTAATAATATAATTATAAATTATAATTACAATATTTCATCTTTATGGAGTGTATATAGATAGATATCAATTTTTGTCTCAAATTAAGCTTCTACTAACTTTAAAGTTTGGATTAATACAGTGTTGATATCTTGTAAATCTATTTCATTCATTCTCAAATTGAATCATGCTTTCAAATTAGTTATTACAACTTAAAATTATCAGAAAATAACCAAAATCAGAATAGAAAAATTCAGAAAGAAAACAATGCAATAGGAAAGGAATATTTTTAATTTTATACGAAATGACAGATTCTGATAATCGAGTAGTTTTGAATGTGGGGGGGATTCGACACGAGACTTACAAAGCGACCCTTAAAAAAATTCCAGCCACTAGGTTGTCCAGGCTTACGGAGGCCCTGGTTAATTACGACCCCCTGCTAAACGAGTAAGTACAATTTTTTGTATTTTAAATTTTTTCTATAGATGCTTAAAAAGCTTAATTTTAAAACTTAACATGTTGAAAACAGAATGAAATTTTATTTATTTTTTACTGAAAATAATTTGATCTATGTAAACTCTCTGTATATTTTTCTTTCAGGTGTTTATACTTTTGTGCAATTTCCCAAGACACTTTTTAGCTTTTTGATGTTCTAACGTTTGTCAACCAATTTTTCATTTGCCATACTTTTCCAACGATTAACTTTCTGCTACTAAAGATTTAACTTACAGATTTTATTTATTTTAATAGTATTATATAATTTATAAAACTATCATACAAAAAAACGTGTGCAATGAAATGCTATTTCTTACTGCAAATAATTAGATATTATTTAAATTGATACAAAAGATCTCTATCGTTTTTTCTTCCAGGTATTTTTTTGATCGTCACCCAAAAGTGTTCGCGCAGATTTTGAATTATTACCGCACGGGGAAGCTCCACTACCCCACGGACGTGTGCGGCCCCCTGTTTGAGGAAGAGCTAGAGTTCTGGGGCCTCGACGCTAATCAGGTGGGTTGCTACCCCCCCCCCCTCTCCAGCCCCTACACGTCTTCCAATTTGATTAAAAATAATGATTAACAAAAATAAGCAAAACTTTAAAATAAAATTGAGAAATGTTTCGATAAAAATTAATTTTCGATAAAAATACAAAAACAAGAAAATGAAATTGCTGGATTTTTGAAAGTAAGTAATTTGACACGCATTCGAGTTTATTTTAATCAATTTTTCGTAAGTCTACATTCTATAAAATGAACAAAATGAAAACAGAATGACAATGAATCGTTCTTTTTTTAATTTCCTGAATTCTGAAATCCTTTAAATACATTGGCGCGCACGACTAGAGCAGTAATCTAAAACTTCTTAGTACAGAATTTATTCTGATTAATTAATTGTTCTCTTCGATTTATTGTAGAAAAATTGCTATCGCAATTATGTTGTTAAACCAGAGTGGATATAAAAACTGCCCCATGTTAGTTTCAATGCGGGAATATCTTTCTATTGCACTGATGTAACTTCAGAATTAAATTTCTTGCAATCTACAAATTACATTCGGTAATAAAGATTAATTATGGTTCCGCGACAGTTGGTATATAGATTTTTCGTACGCGACATTTCGTCTACAGGCATTTAGTCTACCGACATTCGTTTGCAAAGTGCGCTAACCCTAACTTTAATATTAACCTCAATGCAAGCGTCTGATCGTAATGTTTTAGTAGAAAAATATCAGTAGGCTAAATGTCTGTAGACGAATTGTCTTATAGACGAAAAATCTGTAGACGAACTATCGTTATACAGGCCTCCCCCCCCCCCCCATCCCTAAAAAAGACAACTCATTAATTATATTGCTGAATAAGTAGTGTATAAGGAAAAATGAATTTTCATAAATTTAAATTACAATAATTTCTACTGCCTTTTTGTGACCCTGTAAATCCCCAGGAACCCCATATATCCTTTTTCCCTGACAGATTAACAACCCCAATAAATCATAAATTGTACATATTTCTTGAATAAAGGTAGAGCCCTGTTGCTGGATGACCTACACCACCCACAGGGACACCCAAGAGACTCTTCTAACTTTGGATCGACTCGATCTCGATACTGATAAACCCACCGATGAAGACTTGCTCAAAAAATTTGGACTCGACGAGGAATTCTATCTGAGGAACCCCCCCTGGTGGCAGAAAATTAAACCAAGGGTTTGGGCTTTGTTCGATGAGCCATATTCGTCAACAATGGCAAAGGTACGAAACCGAATTACTACCATATATTTAAATATTGTGTTGTTTTCTATATTTTTATACTATTTTTTTGTTGGTATCTTTATAGTGTAGATTTATATATTGAGTCATTTTGTCAAATTTTATATTAAACATCTGCTTGTTTGAGTACTTGTCTTATAATTCACCCACATTATTGCATTATTAGTCGAGAAACTTTTTCTCCTTGAATCTATACATGATATGAAGAAACCATTGCTGTTATTGTAGGGTTAGGTTTTGGGTTAAGGTTATGGTTAGAATTAGTGTTATATTTGGGTTATAAGGTTAGGGTTTAATGATGAATTTGAGTGCTAGGGAAAAATTCGTAAATATCACTCAAATTCATCACTTAACCCTGACCCTAACCCGAATCTAACACTAATTCTAACCCTAACCCCAAATTTAACTCTATAATAACAGCAAACCTAACCCTACAATAACAGCAAAAGTTTCTTCATGTCATGTATGGATTCAAACAGAAAGTCTATCGACTAATAATCCAATAATCCGGGTGAATCAAAGACAAGTACCCTTGTTTGTTACTTGTATACTGCAGATTTAAATATTGAATGTTTTCGTTAATTTTTATACTCAAAATTTGGTTATTTTTTTGTAAATGAGTAAGAAAATATTTTGATAATTAAAATAAAGGTTTAAAATTACGTTTTATTTAAGGGGGCCTACAAGAAAATGTAATATATTAGCCTTAGACTTAATCTTAGCCTAACCCAAGTGATATTTTTAACACACTATTAGGCCTATTATATCTTACGGTCTATTTATTAGACACTAGGTTTAAAACCTGTCCAAGTACGGGATCTAGCCTTTTTAATTTGAAATTACTTCTTATATTATTAGCAAATTTTGCAGTTTTTAATGGCTATCAAACAAAGGGAAATAAAACAATACTTTTATATTGGATTATATACTTTTAAATTAAATTAAATTAAACTAATAAATTTTAAATAAAGTATTGTATACTTTTAAATTGCGATTTTGTAAAGAAATTATTTACATATTTGTTTTAAAGTTCGCACTGAATATTAAATAAGGCTAGAAAAATAATTAATCATAAAAATTGAATGTAGAACATAGTATTATTTTTGAATAACTTAAAAATTAATCGTTCTTACACAATAATGATAATTCACTGTTATTTATTGTCATAAAAATGTAAAAAGATCAGCAAATCGTTAAAATCTCTACGAGCCTATAGAATCTTGAATCTCGAAGGTTAGAATCAGTGCTAGCCCCGATGATCAGACGAGAATCATTCATTTACATTGATTGTATCACTTTTGCTTGTATATCAGTTAATCAGTGAAATGAAGTGAACAGTGATTGTATCTTTTATGTGAATAGAATCATTTTAGTTCAAAGTTATTCATTGACAAGATGTTTTAATGCAATCAATTTCTTGCTTTTTCTCCGTCTCTTGGTTTGGTATAAACCGCAAGTAATTTACTTTAAATAAAATTCAGTTTCGCGATAATTCGTCTACGGATTTTTGGTCTACGACAGTACGCCTACCGACATTTGGTCTACCGACATTTGGCTTACCTTAATTGTAAAAAATAAAATAATCTTATAACTCTAGCCATAACTTTAAAGATAACTTTATCTTTAATTTTAAATCTAAACCTAACCCTAAGCTTAACCCTAACCCTAATTTTACAGTAGATTACAGTAGACTAATTTTCGGTGGATCAAATGTCTGTAGACGAACTGTCGTGACACTATAACAGAGATCTTAAAATTTATATATTAAAATAATCTTTACGATTATCGTTAAGGTTAAGGTTAACCCTAACCTTAACCTAATCCTAACCCTAACCCATAGCTTACCAGAATTTGTTTTATAGATCTATTTTTAGACGAGCTATATTTAGAAACTGTACAATTTCCATTAGAGAATGTCGACACGCTTTCCCTGGATCTAATATCATTTTAAAAATCCTTTAATGTTTTAATATAAATCGAGCTCTGGATTTATTTACATTTTTGCGACATAGCTCGAGATCTCTTTTTTATTTTTTTATCTGACAAATTGATTCTCATTTTCAAAGCGTGTCAAATTTTCATCTCGAGAAGAAATCACAGGGGGCGCCACTAATGTTTAAAATTAGAGGGGCGACCTTTTTTATATAGTTTTTGTCTAAATTCCTCAAACTGTTTAGTTATTTGTTGTTTTTATAATATGTTTTTAGAATAATAAGTTTTCATAATAACATTCTGTCTATCTCTATAAATATTTAATTAAAAACTTTTAAAGTCTCTTTGTCGGGTTAATTTTTAGGGATTTTTGTCGGGTTAAAATGTATTCATGGCCGTTTGTCAGGATATTATATTTGGGATCTTTTGGCATTTATTGTTTTCGGTTTATTTTTGTCGAGTTAATGTTTTTGAGTTTTTTGCCGGGTATTTGGGCCGTTTTGTCTGGTTAATGTATTCGAGATCGTTTTGTCTGGTTAATGTATTCGGGCTGTTTTGTGTGGTTAATGTATTCGGGCCGTTTTGTCTGGTTAATGTATTCGAGATCGTTTTGTCTGGTTAATGTATTCGGGCCGTTTTGTCTAGTTAGTGTATTCGGGGCCGTTTTGTCTGTTTAATGTTTCTGGGTTGTTTTGTCTGTTTAATGTTTTCGGGATCGTTTTGTCTGGTTAATGTTTCGGGTCGTTTTGTCTGATTAATGTATTCGGGGCCGTTTTGTCCGGGTACTAACACGTATGGATTATAATATTTGATGCTTTTATGCAGTTCAATTGTTACAACGGCTCACTGATGGCCCGGGGCGCTCGTTGATTCGAGAGGTTGAGGGTTCAATCCCCATCTCACGAATATCGAAATTTAAAAAAAACCTCACTCGCGATTTAAAATTTTAAAATTTATATTTAACATTTAAGAATAAAAATATAGTTATTCTGAAAAATAGAGTGTTGTTTCTAAACTGATTGAATTATGGCTGGTTTTTATTTTTCGATTGTGGGGGATTGTGATTTAAATAAGGGGGGGGGGGGGTTGGGTTTTTAATAGAGGAGGCTGTGGAATTTTTAAATAAAGGGAGGGAGGGGTTTATATTAAACGAATATTTACAGATTCGAATTTCTTTCCTTGAAATATTGAAATAGGAAACAGGGTTTAAATTTTTTTGACTTCATGGGGGAATGTAATGGCGGCCTGTCATGGCGGACTGTCATGGCGTACTGTCATGGCGGACTGTCATGGCGGAATGTCATGGCGGAATGTCATGGCGGACTGTCATGGCGGACTGTCATGGCGGACTATCATGACGGAATGTTATGACGGACTGTCACGGCGGAAACGTGTCAATGTTTCATTTTTGTCATATGGTTTTATTATTTTCAATTTGAGAGAAATCGTCGGCCATATTGGATTGGACAATTGATATCCTACTTCCGGTATTTCTATTGATCTAAGAACTATGCTAAGAACTTGGAAAGCTCTTTTATTTACTGATGTATTTCATAATTTAAGTGTCGCGATCTGGATTGATCCATGCAAGCATTTTTTAAATTTTATTTAACCGACTGAGTAATAAAGATCGTTCTTACTTTTATTCTGGTTTCCTTTAAAATATAAATATTATTAATATTAATTAGTAATTAATTTTATTCATTTTTGGACAGTTTTGTATAAATTTTATTTAGAACTGCGTGTTATGTTGTGTTATATTGTGTTATACAGTTTGATATCTTGTTATATTGTGTTATTGAAGGATATTTGATTGCGTTGCATTGTTTTATATAATGTTACATTTTGCTATATTGTGTTACTATTGCTACACTTTGTTATATTGTGTTATCTAGTGTTACATTGTGTTATATGGTGTTATATAGTGTTACATTGTGTTAGATGGTGTTATATAGTGTTACATTGTGTTACATTGTGTTATATGGCGTTATATAGTGTTACATTGTAATGCATTGTGTTATATTGTGTTGTTATACATGTTGTTATATTGTGTTGCTATGTTATTTTGAGCTACATAGTGTTATATTTTGTTACACAGTGTTATATAATGTTACATTGTGTTATATTGTGTTATACTGTGTTACTTAGTGTCATTTTGTGCTATTTAGTGTTGTATTGTGTTAAACATTGTGTTATATTGTATAATACTGTGTTATTTTGTGCTGCATTATATATGCTATATTGTTTTATATTGTGTTATATTTCGCTGTATCATCTTATAGACGGGGGAATATTTTACACTGGGTCTTATTTTATACGAACACCTCGGAATAGACATTATTGAAATCTTGTTTTCTCTCTCTATCGATTCTCTGATCGTCTTCGATTTATGACGTCATTAACGCCATCTTGTGACGAGATTAGGTGTCAAGAGGTCATTAAGGACAGCTGATGTAAAAATTTAACGACCGGGGGTGGATGGTGGGCGGTTGGGAGGTCTCGAAATGTAACAGATTTTTTAATGACAGATTACTTGAAATACTATAGTGTAATATTTTGAAATACAATTTAAGATCAATAAATCCATTTTGAGTTATTAGTAAGCAGTAGTTGTAATATGGAAAGAAAAATCAATGACGTTTTGTCATGTGGCTTAGTTGGTAGAGCGTCTGTCCACCGAGCGGCGGGTTGTGGGATCGAATCCCGATCGCGTCAAAAAATTATAAAATTATAAAATAAAATACTGAAGATAAATTAATGATACTGACTCTGTTACTGAGTAATATTAATAAAATCAGGTTTTTGATCTCATGTAAAAATTACGCTGTGTGCGTAATGTTACATAAATTACATATTATATAACGTGTACGTTATGTTTAATAATACGTAATCGTGGCGTACGTTGATCAGACGCATTAGTCACTTCAGTGATACAGTATAATATCTTACTTTACTATATATCTTTGATTCTTTATATAATTTATATAACCTGATTGCATTCTGACAATAATAAGAAAAATAATGAAAAGAATAATAATGACAACAATTAAGTGACAATAAATGATAATGAATGATAAAAATAATTTACATTTGATCAACAATATCTATAACATAATTTCATATAAATAATGCTGTCAAATGAATCATTAATCCATACATAGAAGCAATATTCTTCGCTAAATCGTCACAAGGGGATGCTTTATTTAACAGTACACCTTTAGCACTAAGAAAAATATTTTTACTTACTAACGAGGGGTGGGTGAGGGTTAAGACCCCCCCACTTGTTTATCACGAAGATAATTTCACACACACATGATATAGAAAGTCGATCAATGCTGACTAACAAATGCAAATATTTCGCCTCAAAAGATGAAAACTTATTGACAAAAAGTCTGCGTTTTTGCTGTTTTTACAAAAGTCTCAATCGAATCAACCAGTACACCAAATAGAAACATTTCTTGTTGTGGGGGGGGGGTGTTTAAAATTTGACCATAAATTTTTCCGGGAAGGTTAATTTATCATTAATTCTACGCGAAAAGCTTTCATGATATTTTAATTAAAATCGTAATAATGTAAATAATTGACGTTAGATCATAAGATACCAAACTGAAACGGACCTCTTTCTGCAAAAATACACGTAATTTTTTAGGAAAATTTTTATGTGGGGGAGGGGGTGGTACTGTTGTATCCGCCACGTCCCCCTCCCCAGCGGTCTCCCCCCCCCGCCTCTCCCTGGGCGGCCACTGGAATCAACAGATGGTGGAATGTAAATGTAATAAAGATGACGTCAATAGATGTCCAATTACAGCGAGCATAGACAGTATCGATAGACAGCATAGACAGCGTAGATAGACAGTATAGACAGCGTAGATAGACAGCGTAGATAGCATAATAGACAGCGTAGACACGCTCTCTCTCATAGGGCACGCTCTCCCCCACAGGTGAGAGCGTGCTTATAGTGGGGAAGCGTGTCTATAGTGCAGAGAGAGTGTGTCTAGGGGTGGGCCTAGACACACTCTCTCTCCAATATAGAAGGAAATAAATGGTTTGGGATTAGGGTTAGTGCTATAGCGTTAAGGTTAAGTTTTAGGGTTATGCTTTAGATTTAGGGTTAGGTTTTAAAATGAATTGACGTTTTCGTATTACCGCTACGTCTAACGACATTTGGTCTACAGCATGCGACACTGGTGTTTCAGTTGATTAGGTTTAGAATTAGGGTTCTGGCTAAGGCTAACGTTATTTTAATGATTATTTTAAGTATTATAGTAGACCAAATGTCGGTAGACCAAATGTCGGCAGACCAATTGTCGGTAGACCAAATGTCAGTACACGAATTGTCGTGGAATCAACTATAGCTATTGAAACTATTACCTTTCTTGTTGTATTAAAAGTTTCAGACAAAAAATCATCAAGTATTTTTGTAGTGGGGCTGAACCCGCGTTGTGTCCTAGTTATAGACCGGAACTACTCGCAATTGTCGCCGGGAACATCGGCCGGAACCAAACTTCGGCCGGAACGCCTCATTCAACGGTTCCTAAGTTCCGGACGCGTATTTATACATCGTACATGATGGTTATACTACAGTTTGGTCAGAAGTTAGAGTATTGCCATACTCTAGTTGAATTCGAGCGGCTTCTAAATATAGAATGTGTAAAAATAACTTTTGTAACAACTAATAAAGATTTTTATTTCAAAAATATAGAAAATATACTAGGATAAAAATAGAATTAAAAAATTGTTTAAACAACAGTTGGCACATATTTTTGCAAATAAAATTCTACTAACAGACGAGAATAAATTTAATAAAATTAGCTTTTAAATTTCGGGGTTTGAATTAAGGTTACATTTATGATTGTAGTTAGGATTAGGGTAAGATTTGAGGTTAGTGTTAGCCCTGATCTTAATCTAACTCTAATCCTAATCCTAACCCATAACTTTCAATACATAATTTTTACATAGTCAAAGAAATATAAAATTAATAATGTTTATATAAATACAGAAACTCTATACTTAGATCAAATATTGCAATTAAAAATTCAATTTGCCAAAAGTTAAAACATTAAAAATTAAAAAGTATCTTTTGAAACTGTCGCAAAGTTCCCAGCACCTTATTTTTTTAAAAAAAATTGAAAAATTAAAATTATATTTTCCCAAACCAATCAATGTGCGATCTATAAACGCGCGGCCAGTATTCAACTGTCCGCGTATATTTGACAAATCCTTCTATAATTGACTCCAAGGCACGCTCTTGCATATCGTACACGGTAACGAGCTAATAACCGTCCGACGATCGTTTCCAGAAATGTTTTACGATATGTAGATTTTTGTTTCGCTTTTATTTAATGGTCGTGAGATGAAGTGCTGTAAGATTTGTAGTCGTTGAAACTGGTCGTTTGATTGGGCCAATAAGTTCTAGGGGGGGGGGAGGGAGAGAGGGGAGGGAGGGGGATAGAAAATGTTTACATAAAGGGATAATGAGAGGGGGAGGGGGGAGGGGGGAGGAGTAAGAAGATGGTTAAAAAAGAGATAGTCACTGGGTCTAAACTTTAGTGTTTTTACAGGCATTTGAAACTTTTACATTTTATAACACGGCCAACTGAAACTTGTAAAAAATATATAACAGGCCAACTTAAAGCTTTTAAAATTCAGTTTATATCAGTCCAACAGAGAGTTTTTTTTAATTTACAGTAAGATAGGCTTACCAACACTTTTATAATTTATAACCGGTATTATGATGCTTATACGTATTTTTGTTTAAATTTTTAGCAGACCTCCTTTGAAACTTTTACAATTTCACAACACATAGGCCTAGATCTAAAGTAGACCTATACTTGTATATAATTTTTAGCTCTAATCGAGTTTTATATTATTTTTGTATATTTTTATTTAATTTAAATATTGTCTTATAATCACTAAACTTATAAAAAAATCTCTTCGTTGCAATTTCTAAAATAAGTTTATTGCTTTTGATTTTGTATTTAAATATCGGATAACAACATTGTTTGGCTTCAAGCTTAGAAGTTTTTATGCTTTTAAGTTTAGGTTTGAGTGATTTGGATCAAGTTAGGTTATCAAAGGGGGGTCTGGGGGTCACAACCCCCCTTTAAAAATACTTTTTGTATCGTAAAAGGCACGAGTTTTGTGGTTAAATACACCCCCTCCCATTTTTAAACATTTGTGAATTTTTGTGGCGTTTATAATTAAGCTTGTACGGAGCAAAAATTGAGCGATTACCTAAAAAAGCATACAAATTATTTTTTGAGAAAAACAAACAAATTAGGCCTTGAATTCTGTTTTTATCTGGGGAAATTTAATACAAAACTACTTCCGGTATACGGTTCACTCGATACTCACTAAAGAATGAGTGAAATAATCACTTCTTATAAGTGACTATTCATTTCAATGTTTGACTTTTATTATCACTTTCTATTCGAAAGATTCTAATTGATGCTCTGAATTCTAAAACTTGGCTAAAATTCTAAAACTCAGATTCTATTCTTATTTACACACGATTCTATTTCTGTTAGTTTTGAAATTATTGCGTCATTTTTCCCTCGTGACGTCACAGGGGGTGGGAGAGAAGAGGGGGGGGCGTAGAGAGACCGTTGGAGGGGGGGGGGTCGAATCTTTTTATTGAAAAATAATTATTACGGCATTAATTATAATGTTATAATTAATAATAATAATAAGGTACGTGTTATTTAAAATATACTGTTCAATATCGTGACACGTCAAAACGGCCCCGACAAATCGATCAATTTAGGGCTAGGGTTGGGGTTAGGATTTGGATTGGTGCTAGGATTTAACATGTAATCATTTTTGTAGCAGATACATCACTTTATGCTAGAGTTTATGCTAGGGTTAAGTTTAGGGTTAGTTTGTACACGTGTTATGGTTATTAAATGAAATTAACAACCGGGGTCGTTTTGTCTGGTTTGTGTATCGGGCCATTTTGTCTTGATATTGTTTTCGGGGCCGTTTTGTCGGGATGCCGTAAAATAATTTTTACAAACCATTAAATTTCATAAATGAATATTTAATCGTATAATAATTATTGATAGGAGAATTATTCAAAATTGAAAAGGGCATTAATTCTAATTGGTAAACATGTAAGAAATTGTCATTGCAACTAAAAATTATAAATTTATAGTACGCATCATGGAAATCGAACCTGAACCTGTCGAGTCCGAGTCCAATTGAATATTTAACTCACAATTTTCTATTTTTTATTTATTTTATTTATTTATTTAAGTTTATCTTAATAGATTAAATTTATTACAAGACGGATGTCTCATACCTATCAATTTACTAAAGAGTGCAACAAGTTAAATTTAACGTCTGGATTAATTACCGTATTACACGACCGATGTCTCGGACGTAGCTGTCAATTTAGCGTCTTACTAAAGGGTGCAGCAAGTTTATCACTGAGATTCTTGACTTTAGATTAAGATAGATTGAAAGCAAATTAAGAAAATATTTTTTATTTCACTTTATGTAATTACTCTGCGACTATAAAGTGATGTATCAGCAAGGAATGAACACTGAGAGTAGAAAATCTTGCTTCTTTCATCTGTGTTTATCTGTCTGTCTGTCTGACTGTCTATATGTCTGTCTGTTTATATCTGGTTTTTTATGTCGGTGTTTCAATGCAATTATTTGTCTGATTGTCTATATATCTGTGTTTCTTTTATTCGTCTGCTTGTATAAATGTCTGTATGTTTAATTGTCCGTTCGTCTATATGTCGGTCTGTTTATTTGCCTGCTTGTTTATATCTCTGTCTGTCTGTTTGTCTGTTTGTCTAAGTTCTTATATGTCTGTCTGTTGATTTCTTTATCTATCGGTGTGACTGTCTGATATTTTCTTGACAGTCGCTTCTTCTGTCTGTTTATCTGTCTGCCTGTCTGTCTGTTTGATCAGGCTTGTTTCTTTGTCTTTCTATCTCTTAAAGACCGTCCAGTATTTTGTCTCAGTGTCCTTCTCTCTGCTTGTTCATCTCTTTATTAGTTTCTTTGTTTGTCTATGTATCTGTCAAAATCTAATTATTTGATAGT
>JAQIXG010004665.1:0-12558 GCA_034700105.1 Oconnorella tubifera
AGACTTATAGATACAAGTACCATATAAGTACTATATAAGTACTATACAAGTACCATATATATAAGTAATAAACAAGTACTATACAAGTACTATATTAATACTATACAAGCACTATATATAAGCACTATCTATAAGTATTATTTAAGTACTACAAAAGTACTATACAAGTACTATACAACAACTACTATATAAGTACTGTACAAGTACTTTACAAGTACTATACACTATACAAGTACCATATAAATACTACACAAATACTATGCGAGTACTATATTAGTACTATTTAAGTAACATACCCAAGTACTATATAAATACTATACAAGTACTCTGAGTACCAGTTTTAAGTACTCTACCTTGTTGATCTTTAAAAAGTTTGAGTAGATCGTTCAACTCGGCTCTTCTAGCTTTAACTCTCACCTTTATCTCAGCCTATCAATCACGCAACACACATAGCGCAATGTCAAGACAGATAAAACGCCTGGGGGACAAACCAAGGAGACCCTTTAAAGAGCTCTAACCCCCATAATTATACGTAAAAAAATTTGTAGCGTAAACATGTTTAAGGTGCTAACGTTTTAAAGCTTCAATTTCTTCAAAGTATTAGTTCAAAATATCGTAACAAAATTATCTGAACAAAAAATCGACCCCCCCCCACCGCCACCTTCTTTGTGAAATTTCGGCTAACCCACCAAACGCCTGTATTTTTGTCGATTCGCGAATTGAATTAATATTTAAATGAAATATTAATAAATATTTACATAAATTTAAGAAAATTTTAATACGAGTTTAAGGTTACGTTTAATGTCTGGATTACCGTATTATATGACGTAGCTGTCAATTTAAGCGTCTTACTAAAGGGTGCAGCAAGTTAATGTCTGGATGATGGAAGACAAAAAAGATCTTACTCTTCTTTTCTGTTCCTTATCGTGCTGCGTTAAATATTTCTTCCGATCTGACTCAATCAAAAGTCGTAGATCTGGCGAGAGATCGTCTAACTGGATTTCAGCGTCTTGATTTCCTGTATCTGATTAATATCATCATTATTATCATCATCATCATCATCATAATCATTTTAGTCATTATTATCATCATCATAATGATAGTCATTCTAATCATCATTGTCATCATAGTCATCGTTATTATTATAATAATCATAATCATTATCATCGAAGTCATCATCATAATCATAGAAATCATTTTAATCATTATCATCATTATAATCATCATAGTCATCATCGTCATTATCATCATGATCATTATAGTCATCATAATTATCATCAGTATCATCATCATCGTCATCAAGCTATTTGGTCAAGTGGTAGAGCACAGGACTTAGTAAGATATAGATAGAGGTTCGATTCCTGTAAAAGTGTTCTTGCTGCCCCCTTTAGTATACATCTCTTAATCAAGACGTTAAACTTGCTGCACCCTTTAGTAAAATATTAAATGCGTCTACGGACATTGACACTGGGATTAGCATTAGGGTTAAGTTTAGGGTTAGTATAAGGGTTATGATTATGGTTAGAGTTAATGTTCGCGTTAGGTTAGTGCCAGTGTTAGGGTTAGAATTAAGGTTAGAGGCTAGAGCTAGGATTATGATTAAAATAGACCAAATGTCTGTAGACAAGTGTATCAGACGAAAGTCTCTAGACCAATTGTATTAAAATCAACCAAGATGACAGGGATGGGTGGGGAAGGTGTGGGGTGTGCGGGAAAAAGGGAGGGGAATAGAGAAGGGCCAAGGGGGAGGGGGTGGGGGAGAAGAAAATAAAAACTAACTTTTAAGATGAGAGCGTTTCCTGTAGACAAGCATGTAAGCATTACGAGACATCTGATGGCCTTCTAACTTTGTTGGTCTTTTAGGGGCAGTCTTGTCTGCTGTAATATCATCATTATAATGATGATAATGATGATAATGATGATGATAACAATGATGATGATGATAATAATGATGATAATGATTAGAACAATGATGATGATAAAGATGTTAATGCCGATAATGATAATAATGATGATAATGCATTAACTTGACGCTGATGATAATGATGATGATGATGATGACGACGACGACGACGACGTCGACGATGATGATGATGATAACGATGATGATGATAATGATGATAATGATGATGATACATTAAACTTTGACATTGATAATGGAGATATATTTATTAGAAGGAATTTCATGTAAACTGCCACTCGCTGCACCCTTTAGTAAGACGGGTTTAGTACATGACAACACGGAAAACAGAACTGTACGAATGATGTCTCGAATGACGTCTAGCTGTCAATTTAAGCGTCTTACTAAAGGATGCAGCAAGTTAACGAAATATCTGAGCTTCAAACCCTGGCCCTATCGATTTCGAATCCAGCGCTCTAACCACTTCTCTAACAAACCACGATTAATAAACAAATTAATAAATTAATTAGTGTACAACATTTTAAAAATAAACTGAATAATAATGAATAATACTTAGCAATAAACCTAGTTAACTAGTAATATAATTAACATAATTAACCAACTAATTAACTACTATACAACTAACTAACTTGATGTCTTCTCGATAGAATCCAAGCGGAACTGTCTATCGTGCAATTTAACGACTTCGCAATCATTCATGCTGTGTATGTCGCCGGTCCTCGCGTCTTTTATGAACGCGACGTAATGACCGCTATGAGCGCTAGTGCCGGTGTGTACCAACACGGATGTTAGCTCGTAGATCAGCTCATCTTTGGTGGCTTTATCTGGGCGCAAAACGTCACATCAGCTCAAAAAAGGGTGATTTAATGGTGATTAAATTCATTTAATGTCAATTTAATGTCACATCAGCTCAAAAAAGGGTAGTTTAATGGTGATTAAAGTCATTTAATGTCAATTTAACGTCACATCAGCACAAAAAATGGTAGTATAATGATAATAAAAATAGTTTAATGTCAATTTAACGTCACATCAGCACAAAAAATGGCAGTCACATCAGTACAGCATCGTAAAATTTAGAAATCTATAATTTGTGAAATTATGATTTTAATAAGGTATATATTGCAGATAGACAGAGAGCAGAGAGACAGACAGACAAACACACAGACAGACCCACAGACAAACAGAAAGACAGACAGACAAACAGAAAGACAGACAGACAAACAGAAAGACAGACAGATAGATAGCTAAGTATACCTATCAAATATAAATTTAACATATCACCAAAAAACACTGACCATTAACGTAGGCACTCATATCCAATACTTCAGGAAACTGAATATAAGTCGCCAGCTTTTTCTTGTTCTGCGTCTTTCTACCAACAAAAACAATTTATGTCTCGTTCCAGGAAGCGTACATATGTACAGAGAGACAGACAGACAGTCAGACAAACAGACAGACAGAGCAGATAGACAGACAGAAACAGACAGATAGACAGATAGATGGATAATCTTACCTATCAAATATTAGTAGTTGTAGATTCAGTATGGGTGATAGAACAGACAGACAAACAGACAGACAGACAGATAGACAGATAGACAGACAGACAGACAGACAGATAAACATACCTATCGAATATAAATCTAAGTAGTTGTAAATTCAGTATAGGCGGTAATGATCTAATCTGTATCTGTCTGGTGGCGTCTCTCTTACAATCACATTGTTGACACATGTATTGATTATCATCAATCAATGATTCAACCTTAATCATAATCATAAATCATAACAACGTTCTCCTCATTAATCAATCATAGATTAATACAGTGAGAAAATGACAGACAAAAGAATCAATCATTCTCATTACAATATAAATCTATACAGTTCATCAAATCAACAAAATAATAACCATAATAAATAACAATGGTCTACATATATAAACGCTGTTGTTCGTAAACAATAGGCTACAGCCTAATGTTACTTTGGGCTACAGCCTAATGTTACTTTGGGCTACAGCCTAATGTTACTTTGGGCTACAGCCTAATGTTACTTTAGGCTACAGCCTAATGTTACTTTAGGCTACAGCCTAATGTTACTTTAGGCTACAGCTAATGTTACTTTGGTCTACAGAATACAGTTGTTTTTATGCTGCAGCCTAAAGCTAGTTTGGCCTTTAGCTAATGTAGCTTTGTTCTGCAGCCCAAAAAAACTTTAAGCTGCAGCCTAAAATTACTTTGGGCTGCAGCCTAAAGTAACTTTAAACTGCAGCCTAAAATTACTTTGGGCTGCAGCCTAAAGTAACTTTAGACTGCAGCCTAAAGTTACTTTTGGCTGCAGCTATTAGCGCTTAAACTCTGAAAACTAATTTTTATTGTAAACAAACTTTTGCATCAACTAGTGTAGAAGCGCGTTTGGTCTAGTGGTTAACACTCCGGGCTGTGCAACCAAAGGTTGCGGGTTTAATTCACAATGGTCATAAAAAATCTTTTATTTTTATTGGTTTAGGAACTTAGGATTAGGGTTAGGATAATGATAAGAACTACCTTAAGAAAATCTTCAATGCTAAGTTTGAGAGTTTCTTTTATGTTTAGACCCAGTTCATAGAAAGTTGATGTTCTAGAAGATTCTGTTTTACAAACGCTGCATCTATACACAGATACAATTAAACATCACATCAGCACAGAAAGTCAATGCTCATTAGAGAAGTGGTTAGAGCGCTGGACTCGGATGCGACAGGTCCAGGTTCAAATCCCGGATAGATCATTATATCTCTTAACTTGCTGCACCTTTTAGTAAGACGCTTAAGTTGACAGCTACGTCTGAGATATTGTTAATACGGTCATCCATGTACAGAGATTACTAAAGGGTGCAACAAGTGATAGAGTCCAAGTACAGAAAATCGTAGTAGACCAAAAGTCTGCGGACCAATTACCGCTAGACCAAACTAAACAAAGAAAATAAACTCACTTTGTAACATACTCATACTCTCCTACAAACTGTTCTTGTGCCACGTTCTTACTTCCCCCGGTAGACATGGATCCGCCCACAGGCGTTGCTCCGCCCCCAGTGGGCGTGACTCCGCCCCCTGTGGGCGTGACTCCGCCCCCTGTGGGCGTGACTCCGCCCCCTGTGGGCGTGACTCCGCCCCCTGTAGGCGTGGGCGGTAATACAAGCTCCAGTTTATTGAGGAGAAGTTTTGAGAATTCCTGAGCGTCCTGCGAGAAATAATGCTCGGTAGAAGGGTACGTCAGAAAAAGAGAATATGAACTTTGATTTAGCTTGGTAGATGGGTACGTAGGAAAAAAGGGTATGTCAGAAAAAAAGAATATAATGAACTTAATTATGGCTCGATTGAAGGGTACATCGGAAAGAAACAATATAATGACACAAATGTGGTTTGGTACAAGGGTATGTCAGAAAGAAAAGATATGATAAACTTTAATTTGGCTCAGTAGAAGGGTACGTCAGAAATCAGAAGAGTGCATAAAAGTTCGCATAAAATTGCGCCTACAAACTGACTTGTTGTGCGGATTCATCCAGTTCCAGTGCACTAATCAGTCCTTGAGGATTTATATAACTGTCAAATAACATTTATTAAAATCATTTTTCAAGTCACATCAGCACAAATGTATCCATTTACTGAAGCGTTATGAAGTCGTGTGTGTATAAATCAAGTGATGAGTGAACGCTTCACTCTTAACGTCACCTCAGCACAAATGCGTCTATTTACTGATGCGTTATGAACTGTGCGTGTGTATAAATCAAGTGATGAGTGAACGCTTCACTCTTAACGTCACCTCAGCACAAATGCGTCTATTTACTGACGCGTTATGAACTGTGCGTGTGTATAAATCAAGTGATGAGTGAACGCTTCACTCTTGAAGCAGAAAATAATTTTACTTTGAGAATGATTGGGGCAAGTATAAAACTTTACTTATTTTTAATCACAAAAAGCAAAAGGGTACATTACTAAAGAGTGCAGCAAGTCAAATTTGCACACCGCGACTCAAACCTGAATCAGAGGATTTAGGTTTGAGTTCCGAATTCCGCATTCTAATCCCTTTGTTCTGACATTTAATAAATTAGAGCACACAATTAACTAAATAACATGCAATTAATTAAATAAATTAATTAAAACAAAAAAATAAATTTACCGTCTGTTACTAAAAAGCAACAAAGCGAATATTTTCCTCAACTCATTGCAAACAACCCTAGCCTCTTGTACCAAATCTCTACCCCCATTCCCAAATTCCCCTCCCCCCGCTTTCCCATAGTTCCCAACTTCATTTCCATCCATTCCCTCATCTTTCCCCCGCGTTAAAATTCCCTCAATTTCTCCATTTGTATCATTACCTTTTTCAAAATCGTCTGAAATTCCCGCTTTTTTGTTGCCATTAATTTCCCCTCCCGTTGCACCATTTCCGATACCTAAATTGTGAGAAATTTCCATTTTTCCCTTCCCACTACTTTCTCCTCCCGTTGTACCATTTACTAAACCTAAATTATTTTTACAAATATAACTGGAATCTTTTCCTAAATTTTCAACCCAATTTAATCCAACTTTAAAATTCTCCTTCGTATTTATTTCTTTTTTACTTAATTCAGAATTTTCTTTCTCCTTCTCTCTTTCTTTCTCTTTGTCTCTCTCTTCCTCTTTCTCTCTTCCTCTCTCTCTTTCTTTCTCTCTCTGATTCATTTTTTCTTTCTCTCTCTCTGTTTCTTTCTCATTCTCTTTCTCAGTCTCCCTCCCTCTCTCCTTTTCTTTCTCATTCTCTCTCTCTCTTTCTCTCTCTCTCTCTTTATCTCCCAAGACTTGACTTTGACTCGTTATTGACTGTTTTGACTCAATTTTAGACTTGATAAAAGCTGAGTCGTGCATTTCGACATCGTTTTTAACGGAGGGGGGGTGGGGTTGATCTGAATTAGCGGACAAAAGAGGATCTGTGACAGATACGATTATGGATAATGTCACATCAGCACAAAAGGTCATTTTAATTACGTTACATCAGCGCAAAACGTTATTTATTCAAGCATTATGTATAGACAATACAATTTAATTATTAGTAACGTCACATCAGCACAAAAGTTTATTTAGTTTTTTCCAATTAATTTTTATTCCCAAACAGTTTTTAACTAAAAAACTAAAAAACTAACTTTTAAAGTATAAAATAAAATACTACAACGTATAAAATTCAGCCCCCCCCACCCTCTCCCTCTCTCCCATCCCAAATTTTTATGTCCGCCGACCTGTTTTGATGTCGTTTGAAATATCGTTGAGCAATAATATAGCGCGGCAGAATGCTGGAGTGTGAAACCATACCTAGATAAAATAAATGCATACATAAATAAAAAGAAGGATACACACAACGAATTTGCTATAGCGTTGATTATTATAATAATTGTCACCTGTCCAAAAAAACCTCGACTGCTAATTCTTAGGTTAGGTTTGGGGTTAGGATTTGAGTTAGGGGTTAGGATTGAAGTTAAGGAAGGTTTAGGGTTAAGTTTACGGTTATTTCAAATTAAGGTTAATAAATAAATTGACGGGGTTGTTTTATCGGGTTAATGTTTTCGGGGCCGTTTTGTCGGGGTAATAATGATGACGATGATGAAAATTATGATAACGCTGACAATGATGATGATAATAATAATAACGCGGATGATAATAATGATGATGATTTAGATGATGATTAAGTAAATGTTAGTTCTTGCGGTTTCGACAATGACGAAAAGTATGATAATGATCATAATGAATGCTGATGATAATAATAATGATGATGATAATAATCATGAAAATGACAATGAATGATAATCATGATGATAATGATTAAGATGATGATGATTACCTGAAGGAATGTGTTAATATAACAAGTGGCCCCCAAGTTCTTCAACCCAACCAAGGCACCCTGGAAATAAAAACATGTAAAATCAAAAATTGGATAATAATCAGAAATCATATCTTTTAAAATAAAGCTATTTATAGCTAGCGAGCTGATTGTCTACGACTTTTAAGCCAGCAAGGATAAATACAACTAAACTGATCTAAGCCAGACGTAGCTGTCAATTTAAGCATTTTACTAAAGGGTGCAACAAGGTAAGTTTAACGTCTGGATTACCGTATTATATGAACGATATCTCAGACATAGCTGTCAATTTAAGAGTCTTTCTAAAGGGTGCAGCGAGTTAGAGAAATAGTTAGCTTTCAAGAAACCAAACCTGTATATCTATTAAATATTAATATCCAGATTTTCATGCGTTTTGCAAACTGCATTTTTATCAATAAGTTTTGCAATTAATTCATAATTTTCACCAATAATACAAACTTAATTAATAAATTTTTATGATAAATATATTTATTTAGTAAAGTTTGTTGATACATTTTTATTCAATTAATTTTCGCGCGTAAACTTTCTACTTACATTAAGCCTGAGAGGATAGTCTAGCTCATCATCATCATAATCTTTATCATCATTTTTATCATTATCATCTTTAAGACTACGAATACCGTTCATATTTAGGCAATGAGGATTACCGACGCAGTTCTTCCTGTATTGCGAGAAATGATATACAGTTAAACGTCACACCAGCACAAAAGAGTGATAAGTAGCGGATTTAGGAAGTTGAATTTATTGCTTAATGTCACATCAGCACAAAACGTGATAAGTAAAGGATTCAGTAAATTCATTCATTGCTTAATGTCATATCAGCACAAAAATGTGAGAACTGGAGGATTCAGTAAGTTTAATTCATTGTTTAGCGTCACATCAGCACAAAATATACTTAAATTAACAGCTACGCCTCAAATATCGTATAACACGTTAATTCCAACATTTTAAATAAAATTAAATACAAATTAGAAATCAGATAATTAAATAGAATTAGTGAGTTAAAAATTAAATTTAAAAAATAAAAGCACCCCCCACCTGCAGAAAAATAAAGGACAGGCAGGGAGGGCAAGACGGTAGGCGGTCTCAGCGTGGGCCCAGGTCACCTGACCAGGGGTGATGTTCTCAGCCCACGCCCAGGCGTTCTTCTCCAGTTCTCCCTTGGGGGCCATGACGAGGGGCACCTTCAGATCCTAACAATTTTTTATATTTTAGAAATTTTCATATTTAATATTTTACTTTAGTCGAATTGAAATAGAATTATAAGCATCAATGGAAGTGTGAATATAATTAACTGGATAACATTCGGTTTCGCACCTCACCCAGTTAGAGATGGTTTAGGGTTAGAATTTGGGTTTAGATTGGAACTAGAGTCATTATTAGGGTTATTGAGACGGATCAGACGTAGTTACTTTTAGAATTATTATTACAGAGCTTCCGGTACGTTTTTCTCAAGGCAATCTGAAGTTTAATGTAAATTTCTTACAATATCACTCAATAAAATTATAAAAAAGTCAAAATTCATTAAAACTTTACCAGCTGTATCTAATTTAATTATCATATCTTTACCATCGACAAAAATGCCAAAAAAAATCCAAAATCAACGAGGCGCGAAACCGAAAAATAACAAAAAAGGGAAAAAAATAAAACGGTTAATTTAGTAAAACACTAAAATATAATTAATTTAACAAAAATTAATTACCTGAAAAGAATTAAGCGTCCCTAATATATTATTTTAAATTATCAAACGTAAGATCAGTGGTAAAAATGACAGGGGAAAAATTTAGGCAAAGTTAGGAGAAAAAGTTTAATTTCTTGTATTTTCGCTCAAATAAACAAACGCACAAAGTTTGAAAGATGGACCAAGAGGGAAACTGTCTCAGAGACTGTCTCAGTTTATAGAGACTGTCTCAGTTTATTGAGGTTGTTTCAGTTTATAGAGGTTGTCTCACTTTATATAGAGGCTGTCTCAATTTATAGAGGTTGGCTTAGTTTATAGAGTTTGTCTCGGTTTATAGAAGTTGGCTCAGTTTATAGTGGCTGGTTTAGTTTATGAAGGTTTTCTCAGTTTGTAAAGGTTATCTTGGTTTACAGAGGTTTTCTGAGTTTTTGGAGATTGTGTTAGTTTATAGAGGTTGGCTCAATTTATAGAAGTTGGCTCAATTTATAAAGGCTGTCTCAGTTTATAGAGGTTTTCTCAATATATAGAAGTTGTCTCAGTTTATAATTATAATAAATATTACAATAAACTAACATTTTAATCCCTATAAACTTTAAATTGTACTTTTAAATTTAAATTAACTTTAAATTTTAATTTAAATACCCCTGCCAACAAATATTTAAAAATAAATAACGCTCCCTATTGGTTTATATTATCTGCTCAAATCATTCAATCACTTACTAATTTCATAATATTCAATTACCATTGGTTAAAAACATGTAAACAAACTAAACCACGCCTACGCTAGCCGCAAAAGTCGATCAATCACACTTAGGCTCCGTCAAAGCGCAGCGAGGCTCCGCCCTTGCATAACAATGCTCCGCCCAAACCTACGGGGTCTTTGGCCTAGTTTAAGAAGGCTCCGCCCAAGCCTAGCAAAACTCCGCCCCTATCACGTGTGTAAACAAATACAGTGTCGTGAATTTGATTGCTGCGTTGATTTCAATTAAATTTAATTAAATTTAATTAATTATTTAATTAATTAATAATTTAATTAATTTAATTAATTAACGTTTCACGCAATTAATTATATTTAATTACGTTATTAATAAGCTTTTAAAAGGAGAATTAACGCGAAATATAATTTAATTGATGCATCAATATCATGTGATAGAATTAATTGATTATCTAATATTTAATATTAATTATTTATAATTAAATTTATTAAATTAATTTAATAGGAGATAAATTTAATTAATTTAAGTTTTAAATACATTTTATGTTGGTATATTTGATTAGAAAATGGTTTAAAATAAAATAGAAATTAAATCATGTGATTGATATCTCAAGTGCTTGACGCGAGAATAGAAATAATTAAATTAGATTTAGTAATTAGTCAATCTGTAGACAAATTGTGGACCTCGCAAATAGTCAAACAATCCTTTCCCTCCCTTAAATAAATGGCGTAGCCAGGATTAATGGGGGGGGAGGAGCTAGCAAAAATTGGAGTGATGATTTGTTTATAGGTTATCACTCAATTTTTGGTCTCGTTGGTATTTCGTTTCCAAATAAATGCATGTAATGCAAAAAACTTCACTAAATAATCACAAGGGGGGGGGGTTATTTCTAAACACACACTGAATATTACAAATTTGACTTCAAGTGAGGGATTGTAACCAATCCCTCCATTTGCCTACAACACAGATTAACTTTAAATTAGGTTAGGGTTAAGTTTAACGTCTGGATTACCGTATTATATGAACGATGTCTCAGACATAGCTGTCAATTTAAGCGTCTTACTAAAGGGTGTAGCAAGTTAAGTTTAATGTCTGGATTATCGTATTATATGAGTGATGTCTCAGACGTAGCTGTTAATTTGAGCGTCTTACTAAAGGGTGCAGCGAGTTCTCAAAATACTGATCTATCCGGGATTTGAACCTGGACCTGTCACGTCTAAGTCCAGCGCTCTAACCACTTCCCTAACGAGCCTTGACCTTTTTCAGTGTCTTTAAGAATGGATAAATCATTAAATTTACGAGAAAGACTCGAACTTAAGGATTTTCTTGAAGATTTTCTTTTATCGGAAGAGTACGCCTATAAGCTCACTGATTGGTCGTGCTTGAATCTGAGTGAAAATGCAACTTCCGCAGCAGATGAGCTGGACAGTCAAGGAATGCAACTTCTCAAGTATTTGATCAACTTTTTGTATAACCCAAGTTACTCAATACTTTACTAAAATTTTTTAGTTGAATTATTTTTAAAAGTGTACTTTAAAAGGTGCTTTTTGTGTTAGAATTTTATATTTGTTTACATTCACAATTGTTTGGTTGCGACTGCTGTTGAATTGAAAGAAGCTTATAGGTATCAAAATTCAATATTATATAATTAAAACTAGAAAATTATTTTTTTGCTTATAATCTTAACCCATCAATACGGTCTTGATTAATTGTTTTCAGGCAAGCCATTGGCTGCAAGGAGATTCACGAATATTTTAGAAAATTTGAGTAAGCGCTTTCAGTTTTATAGATTTTTGTAAGAAAATTACTTTTAAAATCTAATTCAAGTTGAACTATTAACTATTTCTTTGTTATTACTTTTCTATTACTATAACTATTGTTAGTGGTTTTGTTTGATAAATGACTTCTGAGATCGGTTTAATAGATCCCCTTTTGCAACAAAAATTAATTGCCTCCCTCTCTTTTTCTTTCCCTTTGTGCATAGAGTTAACTTTTATTTTCGGCGCTTGCCCCCTCGCCCCCCCTCCCCCATCATTCCTAAATAAAAATTATTTATGGCATTGAGAGTCAAACATTCACTCATCACTTGATTACTGCACACCTTACTAATATCTTATTATTAGAAAGTGTTTACTGATAAGATATTAGCTGATGTGACGATGAAAAATGAAAACATTTTCTATAATATATTATACAAAAGATTTATTTATATCGTATTGATTTAATTTATCCGTTATCAAAATATAGCAATGCAAATTGACATTATAGAATAAATATAGCATATATACATAGTAGAAGAAATATAAAGATAGTATCTACTATTAATTTACAGTACACAGAGAGTTAATAGTTTGCACAAGC
>JAQIXG010004666.1:0-12557 GCA_034700105.1 Oconnorella tubifera
TCGAGGGATGATTTAGGGGGAGGTAAGGGGAGGGAAGGGGAGGGGAAGGGGGGGAGAGGGGAAGGGAGGGATGGAGATGGGGATTGGGTATGATATTTGTGTAATTTAATTAATTAATTAACTATTTAGTTAATTGATTGTGTAATTAAACGATTTATTTGATTCATTTTTTAACATTTTCGTTCATTAATTATTTATTTTATTAATTTAATTAATTAAATTAATTAATTTATTTATTTATTTATTGTGAAATGATTTCAGGTTCACAACAGAATGAGAGAGATGGTTGATAAGGTTGATGACCTAGAATTGACCAATGAGCTTCTACTTCAAAAACTGGTCAGCTTATTATTATTATTTACATTATTTACATTAGCTAATTTATATTAGTACGTTATTAATTATTAATTAATTTATTAGCTATTAATTATTAATTTTATTTCTAAGTAATTAATTAACGTCATTATTTATATGTCTAGATTTCTGTGTTATTATATGCCCAGACGTCTGAGTTGCATGTCTATGTGTCTGTCTTGCTGTATGTGTAGAAGTCAGTGTCTCCAGCAGACTACCAGGCATTCATAGAGGAGGTTAAGCAAAGGGTCGGGGAGGGCGACGAATATTTTGACAATAATTTGGATGATGACCATAATGGGGGGGGCGCAGAAAAATATGTGAGTAAAAATTTTAAAAATATTACTTTGATTTTTATTGAAAACTTAGACTGAAAACTGAACTGAATTTTGACGTTTAGGTTTGGGTGGCTCCTAAAGATTTAAATGAAGCCGTAAGTCGGCTACAAGCGGCTGAGTTAAAATCAATAAAAGCTGAAAAGATTAAGGATGATCTGAGATTGAAGACGTTAGAACTGAGCAGAGTGAAGAGACGACTTATGCTTAATGAGTATGTTGCATTGTCTGTGCGTCTGTTTGTCTGCTTGTTTGTGTGCTTGTTTGTTTGTTTGTCTGTGTGCTTGCTTGTTTGTTTGTTTGTTTGTTGATTAGTTAATTTAGTTTAGACAGAGATAATCTTATATAGCTGCTGTGTTAGTTTGACTGTCTATCTGCTTTGTGTCTGTCTGTCTGTCTGTCTATCTGTCTGTCTCTATCTGTCTCTGTATATTGTACATTTCTAAACACAACAATAATAATAATAAAATAATAATAATAATAATAATAAAATGCTATACAAGTATGAAGTGATTGTATTATACAATCACTTCAACGGAGTGATCTCTTCATCACTCTACTGAGTGATCCCTACATCACTTATATAGTGATCTCTTTCTCACTTACTGAGTGATCTCGACATCACTTATAGAGTGATCTCTTTATCGCTTACTGAGTGATCTCGATATCACTTTTATCCCACAGATCAGGTGATGGAGACAGTTTCGACGGAGTGATGACTGGGGGGGTGGGGGGTGAATCTCTCCCAGGTGGAGGTGGTATGGGGGGTGGCGTGGGGGGTGGGGGAGGAGGGGGTGGGAGACAGAAGGAGGTTGATCTAAAGAGAACGAATGAAGGCATACAACAAATGTTGACGTCTATAGAGACTAGACTACGTGCAATGAAAGATCAGGCAACAGGGGGGGCATTTGTCTCTGGAAAAGAGGTCCATTAAGTTTATTTAGTTTATTAAATTTTTTTAAATATTTAAATATTTGTTTTTGAAGTAATTTTATTACGATTTATTTATTAATTATATTTATACTTTTATATTCTCACAGAAATTTCCTTTTTTATGAATGAAAGATTTTAAACAACGCTGTATGAAGTGTTTAGAACTGAAATGACTAGTGTGCTTGATTATGAGTGTGATAGGGTTACCTATTATCATCATAATCATCATTATGATCATCGTTTTCATCATCATTTTTATCATAATTATCATCATTATTTGCGAAATAAACATCTTAGACGTAATATTTTTTGTTCGAAATTATTGAAATTAACGTTATATAATCGTTTTATCATCATTATCATCGTAACCATCATCATCTGTCAGTCATTGTATTTGCCCCGCCCACAGCCGATGTCAGCCAATCACAGAGCTCTAACGGATCAGCTAGCTAGCGTGCAGGAAGAATTTGAACGAATCAAAGACGAGCTCGTAAATTTAATGGGAAAATATAATCTACAATATCGCAAATATACCGATCATAAGCTGGCGAGCAAAAACAAGCTTTTTAAGACCAGGCTAGTAGTTAGAGCTCTAGTTGTATTCTGGTAGAACGGGTAGAAAGAGAAATGTTTTATTTATGGAAACTTTCTTGCCTTGGATTTTAAGTGATTTTTATGCAAATTTGATGCGAATTTGTTGCAAATTTTGATGCAATTTTTGATGCGAAATTTATGCAATTCTGGATGCAAATTTAATGCAATTTTTATGCAATATTAATGTTAATTTTGTTATTTTAATTTTGATGCTAATGTTTACAATATTTTACACTATTTAGAAGCATATTTTATGCAAATTTGATACAAATTTTTATGCGATTTTGACGCAATTTTAACACAAATTTTACTCGAATTTGAAAGACTTTTTTTGTAATAAATGTTAAATATGTTTTAAATGAATTTATTTGCTGTTTAGGGAGGGATTTAAGGCAGAAAAGTCTAAACTAGTCGATACTGCAGAGAGACTAGAGAATGAAGTGACTTTATTAAAAGTTACACTAAGTAAAGAGATAGAATATAAAGAAAATATGGAAAAAAGTCATAAAAATCTGCTTGTAGAACAAAGAGATCTATTATCTAGGTAGTTAATTACTTATTATTAATTACTTATAACTTTATTATGGGGTTAATATATTAAAAATTGTTTTCATTAAGTTAAATGACAGCTTCAAATTATGAGTAAAACTAAAGGTGCAGCAAGTAATATAGTTCAAGTACAGAGACTCTGATAGCTGTTGAATTAAGCGTCTTACTAAAGGATGCAACAGGTGATAGAGTCCAGGTACAGAGACTCTGAAAGCTGTTGAATTAAGTGTCTTACTAAAGGGTGTAACAAGTACTCTGATAGCTGTTGAATTAAGCGTCTTACTAAAGGGTGCAACAAGTGATAGAATCAAATTACAGAGACTCTGCTACCTATTAAATTAAGCATCTTACTAAATGTTATTACAAATTTAAAGTTTTCACCGGGATTCGAACCCACCTATCCCGTTTCCTAGTCTACCGCTCTAACCACTCTGCCAAAAATGACACATGTTTTTGATTAGGTTATCCGAGGAGGAACAAACAGTTCAAGATTTTATTCGCCAGGTGGCGACGCTGCAAGTCAGATGTAATTATTTGCAAGAAGAAAATGCTTTATTAAATCAACGCATTGATGTAGCGGTTAAAGAAAAACAAGTTATTGATAGGCAGGTTATGGATAAGTTGCTAGATAAGGATAATAAGGTGGGACTTATCTTTCTGTTAAATTATCTAGCTTTAGATAAGGTGACCTATCTTCAGTTATTTATTTATAGCTTGTTTTTCATTTAGTGTAATATTAACCGATCACTTGCAATGTTAAAAGTAAGACTTTAATTCGTTTTTATGTTAAAACTTTTTGATCTGTTTATTGCGTTTGATCCTCAGGACATGCTACAGATCAATACGGTAACTTTACGTACTGGTGGTACTGGTAGTGGCAGTGGTGGTGGTAGTGGTGGTGTTAACACGAATGCAGATGAAGCAATAACGGTAAAAACGACCTATCAAGATAGCCAGCAATTTCTCGAAACTTTATTAAGTCCAAGAACTCAGAGAAAAAATATACCCCCCACCACAGGGGAGGTCAATACTAGAGGGGGGGAGAGTGATAACAGGGCGGGGGGGGAGCAGAAATGAGGGGGGATGGATGGAAGAGGGAGGGGAGGTGAGGGGGAGGGGCTAGATCCCCTTGTTGAATTGTGTTATATAATGTTATGTATTTAGAGTTGAGTGTAATTTTTATTTATATCTTTTTTTGCATACTGTTATTTATTTTATGCTATGTAAATAGATCCTGACATTTTTGAGAAGAGATTAATTAGCTTAATATCGTAACTCTATAGCTGCTTTTAGCTTAATGTAGTAACTTTTAGCGTAATATCATAAGTTAGTGTTGTAATTTTAGCTTAGTAACGTGTAACTTTTAGTTAAATGTTGTAACTTAATGTAACTTTAGTTTAACGTGTAACTTACAGTTCATGGCTTTGAAAACGTGCAATAAGTTAGATATAGTTAGTTGATCTAATTAATTACATGTAATTCATTACACGCTAATTTATGTAACTTTCTAATCATCATTTGTATGTACATTTTTTATAATTTATTTTTTGTTTTTTTTATATCATGTCATAAATTATTCTTGGATAATATTTAAATCCGTCCGTTATTTATTACCTTGAAATTTTTTCACTGTCATTTATTTTGACTCGTAACGATTTTTTAAACCCCTCCCCCCGCATCTTAATTTTTCTAGCTAACCTGGATAGAAAATTAAGATGTGGGGGGGGGGGGAGAGGGTGTTATTGTAATTACATTTCTAATCTCCGTAGTTGAATTGATTTAAAATTAAAATCAATACATAAATAAAAACTATTTTATATTTCAAGGATTTTTCTATTATTATAAAAAATAACTTTCAACAATAAACGATAAAAGTGATCATATTAAACGGTGAATTAACAAATTAGTAAATTAGTAAACGGTGATTAACCGTGTTAATATCGGGGGGGGGTTACTATCTCTGGGGGGATTATATTTAGAGGGTCTTTTTGTCCAAGGTATATTATGTCCACAGGGCCTTTTATCCAGTCAAATTATACCAAGTTTTTATCCATGAAAAAATACCCCGCTCCCAAAACATCCTACTGAAAAGCATCAAAAATCGACACGACCGATGCCACAGCCGGCACTACTCCCTCCTCGCAGTCTCCCCCCCTCCCCTCCCTCTCCATCTCCTCTAGCCTAGCTTCCATCTCGCAGGCCAGACGTCTAAGCTCCGCCCCCTGGTGCCGCTGCACGTCCACCGTGTTGTGTGCCTCTAGTAGCTGGCGCTCCAGGGCCGCGTTCTTGGTGGACCGGGCGATCTTGGCGAACAGCTCGAGGGTGGACAGGTTATTGGACCGGCTGTAGAGTCCCAGGGCCGTCACGAGGTCGCTGACCTTGCCCCGCTCGTGGGCCAGCTGCCGGCGCAGCTCGTTGATTGACAGGTGCATCAGGCCGTTCTCCTGGAAAAAAGAAGTGAACATTTTAATTCAAAAAATGTAAATTGAAAATTAAACATTTTAAACTGAAGATGGTCATTTCCTTCCCCCTCCATCTCTTTCGCTCCAAATGACGTCACATACCTCCTTATGTATACCTACATGACTTTCAAATTGTCAGAAAAATATCCATCCCCTCTAATATCAAATGACTATTTTTTTCCAAACTACGTATAGTAATTTGGAAAAAAATGGCCCTACCCCCTCCCCCCAACCCACCCACTAAAATGACGTCACACATTTCCGAATGTAGTATACCTGCATGACTTTAAAGTTGTCCGCCTTATGGTCACCGATCTCTTTGGTAAGCTTCTGATGCTTGTCTCTGATCGTTCTCTCCAGATGATCTTTCTGTTCCAAGTACTCGTCCTCCACATCCTTGTCCAACTTCACCTCACCTCTCTGTCCATAACACAGCGAGAGGTTAGGGTTAGGTTTAGGGTCAGGTTTAACGTCTGGATTACATTATTATATTGTCTCACACGAAGGTGTGTAATTAACGAGTGTTACTAAAAGGTGCAGCAATTTAAGTTTAACGTCTGGATTTTACGAATGATGTCTCAAACGTCGCTGTCAATTCAAGCGTCTTACTAAAGGGTGCAGCTAGTTAGATTAAAATAAAGGGCTTTCCGGGATTCGAACATGAACCTATTGAGTCCGAATACAGTGCTCTAACCACTTCTCTAGTACAAATATTGATCTCACGAGATCGGCTTGTGTGACGTATCGATGGTAGATTGAACTGATTGATTCTTTCAGTTTCTTCTCTGATTGTATAAGTCCTATACAGGTATGCAGGTCGACTTTTATACGATGTAGCAGTGTACCAGAGTCCAGAGCCTGGTTTAATAAATACAGACTTTTAGTTTAGGGTTAGGGGTAGAGTTTGTATTAGAGTCAGGGTTAGAGTTAGTATTAGGGTTAGAGTTAGGGATAGAGTAAATTAATGTTAGGGTTAGTGTTTGGTTAGAGCTACTGTTAGAGTTAAGGTCATGGTGAGATATCCTTAAAATTAACACTAAGACTAGGGTTAGCGATGGTGTTGGGGTTAGGGTTTGGGTTCATTTATATATTTGGGTTTATAATGGTTTCTACCTTCTGTTTCGCTGTTCCCTTCTCGTGTTCCGCTGCGATAAGTTTCTGTTTCCAGCCGACACTGTCTCTCTCCCATTTGTCAAACTGACTTTGAAACATTAGCAAATCTTTCTGCATCTAGAGACAGAAAGGCAGCAAAAACACCTTTATTTAAAATATTACATTAACTATTTAATATTACATCAATTTTATTTAAAATATTACATTGAAAAAACGATTTTTTATTGAAAAAAATGCCTTTTTGTTTAAAATAATCCATTAAAAATATAACTATATCTTTATTTAAACTATGATATAGACTGTAGCCTGTTTATTCTGTTTATTTCTGCAATGTTTATCAATAACTAAACGTCACATCAGCACAATTATTCAGTGAACACTATATCAACGTCACATCAGCACAAATATTCAATAAATACTCTATCGTAAAACCTCTCTTTTCTGTTTCAGTCATAAAATCTCGATATTTTTCAATTTTTTAAGCTGGGGGTTACCTCCCTCACCCCCCCCCCCCACTAACCTGATCAATCTGTTCCATCATGCACTTCATCCTTCCATCCTTGTCATCCAACTGTTGTTGTAGTTCTTCTATCTTGTGATCCATCACGTAACGGAATTTTTCCAGATCCTGGTTCATTTTCCGCAGCTCGTAAACTCTCTTCTCCTATTGGTTGGTATAATTAACCAATAAAATACCTTAATATATCCTTATAAACACCCTACAACCTATGTATAATCTGTGTACGATTACACCATTTGTAATAGTCTGAATTATACCAACTGTATATAAGCTGTATAGGTGTACAGTTTTGTACACCTATTTAGAATTGTACACCATATGTCTAAATAGACTTACACCATGTTGTTACACCTAATAATTACACCACACACACTTTACAATTACACCTTATAATTACACCACAGCTTACAATTACATCACACCTTAAAACTACACCTTATACCTTACAATTACACCCTAAAGCTACACCATCTACGCACCTCACACCTTATAATTATATCTTACAATTACACCTGAATAATAATTACACCTTACACCTAACACCCACCTTATCCTGAATGACTTCATCCCTCTCTACCAGCTCTTTCTTGAGCTGACTAATCTCAGCGTTAAGGTTCCTACACGCCTGGGTAAGTCTGCCTATCTCTGTCACCCACCGGTCAACCTCCTCCTTCAGTTCAGTCACCTCCAGAGAGGACCTCGTCTCCTACAACATCAACTTATAGATAAATAGATAGATAGATAAATAGATAGATAGATAAATAGATAACTAACTCTTGTTTGCAATGTTCAAATATCTAATTAATTACATAGTAGATAGATAACTTATACAGTGTATGCTTATCTATCTACCCATCTATCTGGCTATCTATTTATGTATCTATGTATCTATATACTTATATAAACTATTGTACAGGTTTCGAACCTTCTTCCTCATGGCCAGCAATTCCAGTTTCGTATTGTCCACCTTCAGTTGTTCATCTTTCAGTAAATCTTTGTACTTGTTCTTTACTGTCTCGATCTCATCGTCTACGTCTAATTCAACCAGTCTCTGTTCCTTTGCATAGTCTTCTTGTTGCTGCTTCAGTGCGGCCCTCGCCTAAATATAGACTTTAGATATAGATTGTATGTTATAACCTGTTCTAACTTCTTTTAACTAATCTATAACTCGTTTTCTACCTAGTCTATAACAAGTTGTAACAGGTTCTAACTAGTCTATAAGTAGTTATAACCGGTTCTAACTAGTCTATAACAAGTTATAACCGGTTCTAACTCGCCTATAACTCGTTCCAACTGATCTACAACTTGTTCAAACCGGTCCAACGCATTCTAACCTGTTCTAACTGAGCTACTAGTTGATTATTTTTAGTCTCATACAGATCAGAGAGTGTCTCAAGTGAGACTTCGTTAGACTCTTGTAGCACTGCTAACTGTCTCTCATATTCTATCTGCATCTCTTGACTTCTATTCTCTAGGTCCTGGTACGTCTCGTATTCTAAGACTAGCTTTTTACGATTTATTAAATCTAGAAATAATAGTAAATAAATAAATAATAGTATAAACAATATAATAAGAAAATAATATGTTATGAAAGTAATCTGACAAATTGACCCCAAATACATAACCTCGACAAATTAACCCCAAATACGTTAACTCGACAAATTAACCCCAAAAACACTAACCTTACAAATCGCCCCATATAATTTATTTAAATAAGATCAAGTTTAAATTTAAGGATCGACCGGGATTCGAACCCTGGTACCTTGATCAGCGAGCGCCTTAGCGTGTGTCGCTTCAACTTCATTCATCTCTTCCTCGTGACGTAGCTCGGCTCTACCTTTCTCATTTCTTAGTGACTACAAGTGATGGATAGAAAGGGATGGATGGATGGATAAGTAGACAGACAGATAGACGGATGGATGAATAAGAATACAATAGATTGATGAATGGACGGATGGATGTATGGATAGATAGATGGATGGATGGATGAATAGATAGGATAATAGATGAATGGATATATGAATGGTTATTATAATTAGCTAAAGAGTAAACCATAGCATTATTTAACTTGGCTACGAACTAAATAATAAACTAACAAAAAACTAACTTGGTTATTTTTCTTAACTTCATCCAGTTCTTTAAGTAACTGATCCGATAGTTCTTTGATCTTTTCGTTGTAGTTCAAGTCTCTCAGTCTCAACTGATACTGATTCTCTGTTGACATTTCTACTACCCTGGCTTTTAGTTCTGTGGTCAGAGAGTTCTATTATAGAACATAGAACAGAGATAGATAGTTCTATAGAACATATAGAACAGAGAGAGTTCTATTATAGAAGAACTCTCTCTCTCTCTGTTCTATATTATATAATAAAACTCTCTCTATTCTATGTTCTATAATAGAACTAGAACTAAAATAGTAAGTTCTATAGAACATAGAAAAAAGAGTGCATGGAACATAGAACAAATAGTTCTATTGAACAAAGAATTCTATAGATCATAGAACAAAATGTAATTAATAATAAATAATTTAATAATAAATAATTTAATAATAAATACAACTAAAAATAAATCAATATAACAACAATAAATAAATACAACTAAAAATAAATGATATAATTAAAAAATAAATAAAAAGATAGCAACAAACCTTTTCCTCTAATTCATGTTTCGTTATCAGTATCTCGTTAGCATAGAAAAGCTTCTTATCTCTAACAATAGGCTCTCCATCCTTATCCGTTATCTTCCAAAAGATAACGCAATTATCTTCAGAGACTGAAATCAGATACTGCTCATCGAACGAGACTCGAACCTGCAAGCAATATCCTATTATAAAAGTACATTTTGACATATTTTGAGATATGTTATCGCCTATTGTTTTGTATTTAATATGAATCATTTATGTTTACTGATTATTTTATTATATTTAAGTATTTTCTATTTAATTTATATTATTTATATTTATACTAGTTTGATCAAATATAGATTTATTTAGAAATTAAAAACACTTGTATAAACTAAAATACTCTTCCATGCTAAAAGAACAAAAACTCAAATTTTTCTCAAATTTTAAAAACTGATTTTTTGTTAAAAATTTCACAATTTTTACCCTCGTGACGGGGGCCGAGTGGGCGGGGAAGTCTGTCCACGTGATCGGTAGGGTGAAGGGGAACTTTAGGGAACGTACCGCCCCGCTGGAAGTTCCCGCGAACATGGTACGACCAGTGGGAGAGATAGTGATGCAAGTAAGTACTTCTTTGCAGTCTATTATTCTGTATATCTGTGTGTATGTGTGTATGTATGTATGTAGGTATGTATGTAGGCACGTTTATAAGCTTATGTATGCATGTATGTATGTGTATGTATGTGTGTATATTTGTATGTATGTACGCGTGTGTGTATGTATGAATATAAATTAAAATCATACAATGAGGCAACTGCAATATAAACAAAAAATGAAATATGTAAATAAATAAATAAATGTATGTATATACATCTATATATGAATGTATGTATACATGCGTACATAAATAAATAAACAAAGAAATAAAGCAAAAAACACACAAACAACCAAACATACAAACAACCAAACAAACAACCAAACAATCAACCAAACAAACAAACAACCAAACAAACAAACAACCAAACAAACAAACAATCAAACAAACAACCAAACAAACAAACAACCAAACAAACAACCAAACAAACAAACAATCAAGCAAACAACCAAACCTAACCCAACCTGGGAATCATACAGTTCCTTCAACATCCTATCTGTCCCAATCGCGAACATTTGCCGCCCATCGGGGGCCACCGCTACCCCGGGGTACCCGCACCCCTTGATCACATTCTCGCTGACCCTCTTCCCCGATCCCACGTCCCACTCGTAGATGGCCCCGTCCAGCCCCGACGTCACCAGGCGGGTGTCGTCGGGGCTCCAAATGACATTGGTCACGCGGCCGTCGTGGCCCCTGAAGGTCATGACAAGGTCAAAGGTCGTGATGCTGTAGGTTTGGACGAGGTTGCCGTAGACTATGGTGAAGTAGTGGCCTCCGCGTGAGAAGCTGACCTTGAAAAGTGAAAGTTAGTATAATATGACCTAGGGCTAGGGTTAAGGTTAAAGGGTTGACAAGTTAAGCGTGTTGTTTCTAAAGGATGCAGCAAAGTATAACGTCTGGATTACCCTATTATATGAATGATGTCTCAGACGTAGCTGTCAATTTATTCGTTTTACTAAAGGGTGCAGCGAGTTAGAGAAATAGCGAGCTATCCGGGATTCCTTTAACCTGTTCGAATAGCTCACTATTTCTCTAACTTGCTGTACCCTTTAGTAAAAAATGTAGTAAACATATAGTAATTTATATAGAGACAGAAAGATCACCACTTAATTTTTATTAACCCCCCCTCCCCTCCCTTTTTGAAACCCCCGCTACTCCACATTTCATCCCCCTCCACCGCCGCATTACCTCCCTACAGTGACGTAGCGGGTATTCCTTAAAGACTGTGAAGTCATCAATGAGTATATTCATCAGACAGACAGTGCTGCTGAATGCAACGAGAAGGAACAGCCCCGTGGGGTGAATAGCGAGACTCTGGGGCTCGTCAGCGTACTCCTTGTGGAGCTCCAACTTTCTGAAAATTCGGAAAATTACTAAAAAATAACTGAAAATCAAAAAATTACTAAAAACTTTCTGAAAATTTATGAAAATTACTGCAAAATATCTTGAAATTCAGAAAATATAACTAATTAATTTTAAAAATTCCCCCTCGCCCACCCCTCCCCTCATTCCCCCTTAATTCCCATTTATCCAGTAAAAACAATCCCCCCACCCCCCCCAAGAATTTACCGAGTTTCAAGGTTCCATATTCTGACAGTTTTATCCTGGGCCGAACATGTAGCTATGAGTGGCTTACGTATACAGACATCTAGGCCCGTAATGGGACCAAAGTGAAAGCGACTTTGCAGAAGTGAAAATATACCATTATCCTCCTGGCGAATGAAAATAAATAATGGCAAAAAATGAACCCTAATCCTAACCTTCCCCCACCCCGGCAGAAACGTACAAAAAATGTAATGTTGCTCTAAGCATTAAGCTCTATCATCAATTATTGCAATATATAGCCAATTTGTGCTGATGTGACATTAACTTATGCTCTATCATAGAATTAGCGCAATATACAATCAACTTGTGCTGATGTTACGTAATTTAATCTTAATATACACCAAACTGTGCTGATGTGACGTTGACTTACTCTCATTCCGTTAGACGACAGGGTGTGCTCAAACATTTGTCCGCACTCGGTGGTGCAAATAATCTGTTCCTCTGTTGGACTAAAGACTAGATTGACCAGAACGACTTGGTTCGACGTAATCGGGAGGGCGCTGTAGGGATCTTGGGGTATCTAAATGCGTAAAAAGCCAGCGAAAACGCCCGTCTTAGGACGGGAACGATTTGTAAAATTACATAGATTTTAGAGACGATAACAATATGGATAAATAAATAACAGTTAATAAATAACAGTTATAAATAACAGTTAATAAATAACAGTTAATAAATAACAGTTAATAAATAACAGTTAATAAAAGTTATTTATTCTGTTTAATTTATTTAATGTTATGTAAATAACATTTAAATCGATCAAAATTAAAATAACAGTTAAAAACAATCAAAAATGTACACTTTGATATATATTAAGGGG
>JAQIXG010004667.1:0-12553 GCA_034700105.1 Oconnorella tubifera
CTCCCGCAGTGCCGCTACATTAGCGCTCTGAAGTGCACGCAAAATGACATCGTTGAGCAAATTGTGACGCAGGTGACTACCTGCGTCACAATTTTTGTGACGCAGGTCATTGGAAATTGGAAACTATTTCCAATTAATAATAAGAATAATCATTTTTTTAATAACAATAAGAACTAAATAAAGAACGAATATAAGAATAAAAATAAATACAAAAGATTTAATAAAGGCAGGAAAGCGTACTTTATAACCGATAGATTTTAGTTCCGTAGGAAGGCAGGGAAACAGATCGAGGTATCGATACCGATCTACGAGTAATGCCGTTTCTTTTCCCTCGTGTTCCTGACAGAAACAAAGCAATAAGAAACGATATAAACGGAGTAAGTTATAAATTATAAACTAGAAAGTTTTCGCAGCTAAATTTTAGATATTTATTAACAGTTTTATGCCATACTTATTATAAAAAATGTATTCAAAGATAATTCTTTTGTGATTAAGAAGAATTCTAAAGATAAAAATCAGTCATTAGAGAAGTGGTTAGAGCGCTGGACTCAAACGCAACAGGTCCAGGATCAAATCCCGGATAGCTCACTATTTCTAACTTGCTGCACTCTTTAGTAAGACGCTTAAATTGACAGCTACATCTGAGACACAATTCATATAGTAAGGTAATCCAGACGTTAAACTTAACCTAATTTACTAAAATAAATAGTTGCTAAAGGGTGCAGCAATGAAACTATTTGTTCAAAAGCAGTGGAATTGAACCCAGAATCACTGACGTCTTAGTCTATAAGATACTAAATCATTGCACCACTGAACTTAAAACTTACTTCACTAAAAGTTTGTATTCTTCTTTTCTCAACTTTCAGTATACTTGACAGATCTCCAATATTCACTTCAAACTCTAGAAACTTATTCCAAATATCTCTACACAAGAATAAACAACATAAAAAACTAATGTTTGACAAAGTTAAACGTTAAAAAGTTAACTTAAACTTAACTAAACATCTATATATGACAAAATCAAGAGCACATAAAAAAGATTTTTTTTTTAAACTTAAGAAAATGTAATGAGAAAATAAAATAAAAACTTACAGAGATTTTTCCGTTGGTAGTTGGCCTGACGACAGAACTCTTTCAAATAAAACTCGCGTATTATTATCCTCTACAAAAATAAGAAATTAAAAATACGGAATTAGTTTTCAAACAATAATTTATACTTTAATTATACAAATAAAAAGCATTTGATTAGATTTGTTCAAAATCTCAATGGTTAAGGTTAAGGTTAAGTTTAACGTCTTGATTACCGCATTAAAGTAGACGAAAATGTTTAGGTAAAGAAAACAATTATGTCGATATCAACATTTTTGCGATTAATAGAAACAAATATATTTTTCCTACCGTTAATATGCGACAGATAGTCTATGTATTCCTGTACAAACTCAACACTAGATCCAAACTTCTTAAAAGCCAACTCAAATATCTTAAAAGCTATCGTCTGGTCCTGAATCATATCGAACAATGTAACATCAAAGATATTTTAACATTAAAACAAATGGAGCAGTTATTTTTATTGATAACTCGTCAGTTTTTTATCGCAACAAAGTAATATTAAATATACAAGTACTCGCTGCATCCTTTAGTAATCAGTTATTTCCTTAATAACGTCTTACAATGGTTATTTGAATGACAATTGAGCTAAAATTAACAGATTTTCAATTCATAGACAACAGTTATCTACAATAAAATTGATGCTAACATTATTAAATATCGTTTCGTATTCGTAAAAAAAAGGTGTTCAATTTTGTAAATTGATACTTTAACAAATTACCCACTTAAACAAGTCATTTTTGAAAATTAAATTTTAAATTTCACAATTTAAAATCATTTAAAATTAAATTAAACATTAAATTTCAAACTTAACATTTAAAATAATTTGAAATTAAATTTAACATTAAATTAAACATTTAAAATCATTAGAAATTAAATTAAATCATTTAAAATTAAACATTAATTTGAAATTTACCATTTAAATCATTTTAAATTAAACAGTAAATTTAAATTTAACATTTAAAATCATTTTATATTAAATTATTTTAAATTAAACATTAAAGTTTAATTTCTTTTTTACTTTACTGCAGAAGAATTCCATGAGTGCAGCTGCGACATAAACATGATATTTAGTGCGCGTGTCTTCTCTCGCTAATTTAAAGACAAGTCGCGCTGACTTGATACCCTCTACCCTACGTGCAAATCTCATATACTGTATGTAGACCTAAAATAAGGAAATGCTAAAATCTATACAAGTCAGTAAGACCTAAGATCAGGATAGATTAAAAAAGGTACCCCGACAAAACAGCCCAGAATACATTAACCTGACAATATGGCCCCGAATACATTAACCCGACAATTATGGCCCCGAATATATTAACCCGAAAAAATGGCCCCAAATAAATACATTAACCCAACAAAATGACCCTGAATACATTAATCCGACAATATGGCCCCGAATACATTAACCCAACAAAATGACCCCGAATACATTAACCCAACTAAATAACCCTGAATACATTAACCTGACAAAACAGCCCTGAATACATTAACCCAACAAAACGGCACCGAATACATTAACTCGACAAAATGGCCCGTCATTCAATAACTCCAACTCTAACTTACTCTAAACCTAATCCAAACTCAAGCGATAACCGTTGCTTCAATCCTAACCCTAACCCGTATCCTAACTCCAACCCTTACCCTAAGAATTAACAGTTGGGGATAATTTATCAGGGCCGTTTTGACGTCACAATTAAAAAATATACAAGGCATATAATATGGTGTACCTAAAATCTATAACTGAGACCTAAAATAAGGATAGATTAAAAATAAGCCATATAAGATAAAGAGAAACTAAAAGCTTTACAAGTACTTGAGACATAAAATAAGGTATAAACTAGAAGGCACACTATTAAATTTACGCCAAAATACGAAAACACTAAAAGTAGAATGTTTCAGACTGAAATAAGATTACTCTCAATAGCGCACAGATAAAATGAAACCTAAATAAGGCCACAACAAAAATTATTAAGCTGAAAATAAACCTAATTCCGAACACTTAAAAAGTGCACAAAATATGCATACCTAAATAACAAATTGTATTTTAAATAATGTAAACAAGTAAATCTAACTAGATTTTAAATATATAAACTAAGTAAATAACTGGATATTTAATAGAAAAATATTTTTATTGATTATTGACTACTAATGATATTTAAGAGATAATTCTAGAAGTAGCATTCTTACGAGTGTAGGATCAATTTCCTGTAAATCTAATATCTTTTTATAGATGGAATGCACTTTCTCATACTTCAAACGACCCTAAAAATACATAAAGAAATATTACAGAAATCTTAAATTGTGTTAAAAACATGTTTTAAAATTATCAACCCATTGAACTACATTGTTAATGGCTAAATTGACTACGCATTACATTGTTAAAATATATAAATAAAATATATATATAAAATATATATATATAAAATATAATGTCATTAAATAAAGTTCGCAATTAAGTCCATTGTTAAAGATCAGAACCAAAATGCATCAACTGCTAACAAAAATCATTCACTTCTAAAATATTACACGTACGATAGTAAAGGATTCTACTAATCAATGATAAATAATAACATTTATGTTGTCAAAAATTAAACCAATTGATCTTACAAACAATCATACACTTTTTAAAGTTTCAACGTTTGTCAACCGAATTGTTATTTTTAATTGCCACACTTATTTGAACTCTTAATTTTTTGCATATTTCTTTCTATATTAACTTTAAATAATTTTTAAATTTCTTTTAAATTCTGAATATTGTATAGTATATTGTGTCAAATTGCATTGCTCTATTCTGTACAATAAATATAAATTCGTATTAAAAAAAAATCAGCAATTAGTGACAAAAGTTATAAATTATAATAAATCACATACCTCTTCTAGATCAGCATAAGCGAAGTATACCAGCATACAAGACTTCATTGTCGTAGTTGTTGCGCGCTCAAATAGAGCTGCAGACTCTTCAGAAAATACTTTACCGGCACTATCTGACTGAACGTAAGAAATTTGGATGATATTTAATTCAAGTTTAACGTCAAGGAAGCTCAAAGTTAATAATTTAAAATTGTTAAGTTTATGTTATTACATAACGATTAACGATAAAGATTGTTAATTTGATCATTAAGGTCACATCAACGCTAATTGGAATTTGATGTGCAGAAATGAAAAGATGACTGAAAACTTTATTTTCAATACAACGCAGTAAATAATTTCGTGACAAGTATACAGCTTTAAAAAAATATTCCCACAAATAAAATTGAAGAAAAGATACAGCGCTTAAAATCAATAAAAATAAATTAATTTCACTTTAATGTCTAGTTTACCATTTGCAGAAAAGATCTCTTAATAAATATTTAAACACCTTTATTTTGTGACTCTTTGATCAAATATTACATATAGCTAAACGCAGAAACAGAAATTGAAACCTGAAATAATGAAAAATAGTGCACAACTTTATTACTAAGACTATTATGACGATTCAAGTAAGTCTAGAATCTGAGATCTTCAGATTCCAAGTCGACTGATCTTACCACTTTGACCTAAGCTAACAGAAGTTACTTACTCCTTTCTCAGCCACAAGTTTGCTGGCTTGTTCTAGATACGTGGCTGCTTCTATCCATACATCAGGATGATGATCAAGACAAAGAATGCACTGTTCATACGCAAACATCACTGAAAATAACATTTACATCAAACATTACATCCACTAATCAATTTTACATCCACTAATCGTATTACTAAAAGCAATAAATTGTTCCCATTTTATATAAACTAATCAGATATAAATTTAAGCAATATATGTATGTGTCAACAATTAATCAAAGTAATATAAAAAGATATATACTCTATAGTTTTATATATGACTGTTGCTATTTGTATACAGTATTAAGCATGACTCTTGCGACCCAATGTCCAAGTAAGTAAAACGTCTTTACGAGCTGTCAATCAATTGTATATTAGCTGTGATAGGCGGAGCAATTAGCCGTCAATCAAGGGTTTATTAGATGTGTGTGTGTCATGTTAAGGAAGTGGCATAGTCAAAGCTTAGAGATTTCATATAAAATAATAATGACAATATTCGCATTAATACAGCATAAGTCTAGCTAAATACATGATGTATGCTGTTGAATGCCATAGATGGCAGGCCGTATAAAGTATGCCACAATCCCTTATCTCTATGCTACATGAATAGACAAAACGCATTAATTTTTGTATCATTCAGAATACATCTGAAATCTAATTATTGATAAATTTCCATTATTGATATTAATATTGCTAGTCTTTGTCTATATTGCATAAATGTATAAAAGTAATGGCAGCAAAATATTGCATTTGTGATGATGTAACTTAAAACAAATTCGAATAACATCATACATATTTAAAAAATAAAAAAATTACCCCTTTTTGCCACCAATGCAGGATCCTCAGCCCTGAGAGGATTGCTTTTCTCCCAGGCAATATACTTTTTCCATAATTCTATCTAAAGAATAAAACGTAAACAAACTTCTTTATTAAGTCAATTCAATTGCATCTGTTTCTAGTTTAACTTTATTTCTTGAGCTTGGAATTGCTTCTCTAAATTTATTTTCACTTATTTTCTTTAATTTATTTTCGTTTCTTTTGTTTTTGGTTTCTTTAGTTTGTTTTTGCTTGTTTGCTTCAATAACAAACGTTATAATTGCCTCATTCAATTGTAAAAAAGTCAATCGTGAAGACAATACAAATTGTCTATAAAATCATCCAGATTAACAGCATAAATATAGACAACATAAAATAATTATATAAAGACAAAAGATAACGCAAATCTTTATTTTATCAAGCTGTTTATAACATACAAGGCTTATAACCTATAATTTGTATTTTATAAACATATACACAATATTTTCAAAAATTAAAATTAGTTTTAAATGGTTTTTATATTGCATTTAATTTTATGTAACATTTAACTTTTACAATAAACCAATACTCCAAATGCAGCCAATATTATAAGAAAAAATGTTCGGCCCATATTTATTGCAGTAACACCTTTTCACAAGAAGTATTACATAATAAATCTAAATTCTCTTTATTATTAAACTGTGCTATTAAAAAAGGTGTCCATTTATAATGTGATTTAAACGCAACAGAAAATCAACCTGTTTTAGTTCATCTGGGGTATTCTGCGGTGGTATCGATGGGGCATTTTTATTTAATCCCTTAGTGGTAACTTCATATTCTTTTGCCACCCTCCGTGCATTCATGTAGTCTCTCCCCCTGTCATCTTGCATTTTTTTTCCTATTATAGGATTGACCATCTATAAGAAATTTAGGCCAAGATTTAATTAATTTCTTAAAAATTTCAACAAATTCTTAAATAGAATTTAGCAAGTATAAATATATTTACATATAACTAATCTGGAAATATGCATGTACTGCTCTACTTTATTGCTTTTTGTCACATCAGAATTAACAGGATATTTAAAGATTTAATGATAATTTTGGAACTGAATGTACAAAAATTAAATAATTTAAATAAAACATATAACTATTACAGTGCATAAAAAGAATTCCTTTGGGAAAAACAGACTTTTAAAGACAATTTTTAAAAAACAATCAATCTATCACGTCTGTAATAAAATATCTGTTGTATAACCTTACCTAAATTTGGTTAAACAAAATGACAAAGTAAATGTATTAATTTAAACTAAATCTCCCATAAAAATAATACCAACAATTGACATCAAAAATCAATCGATTACATGTTCAAAACTGCAGTAGTCTTTCCAAAAGAGTTCAATATTTAACATTGGATTAACAACACCACGCTGGTATACTTTACGAACTGCTGAAATCCTTTGATTCTCAGCGTATGATCCCACTGCCTCTCTGTAATATGAACAAACAAACTTCAATTTGCAAGCACAGTATCTGCAGAAAAGTCATTTTCAGTTTGAAACATGGATTATTTAGACAATGTCTCAAAGTAGCTGCTAATTTATGCATCTTGATAAAGTTCAGCGGTGTAGTTAGCTTTTGGAAGTCTTCAAACTTAAAGTAAAAAAATTATACAAAGAAATTATATCCCCACGATGTACTAAATTTAAAAATCGCATCTCAAATATGATATATATTTGATATATATCTATCCTGTATTAGATATATACATATGTAAAACATGATATATGATATTGAGATACACACAGACGATACAACAACCACTCAAACTTATTAGTTCGTAGTACAGTTACTTTGCATACAATTTACTTTCACAAATTATAAGTTCACTCAGTAGTAGCACATCCATCTATTAAAGTACTGAACTATTAAAATGATTTATTGTCTATTTATTGTCTAAGTATTTATTTACAGTCGACTATGAATAAAACTCTCTGCATTTTACGTACACAGATTTAAGAAAAGCAACACAATCTGCCCATATCTGGTATGACATAATGTCCATGCCTATTTTTTCGAGAGCAAACTCATAAGCTTGTGCCATTTTTTCTCTGTAAGTTGGGAGGTTGCATTTCGTCTCTTTTATATACGTCAAATACAACTTCCATAAGTCTATATTGAGAATCTTTACAAGACAACGCTGAAACAACTTGAAATGACATAGAATGAAGACGTTAAATATTGTAAAATAAATAAAATTCTTGCATAAATATCGTATAAAAGTCGATACAAATAATGCATCGTGTAGTTTTTTTTTCATGAATATTTCTAGTCAAAATATTTCTATAGTTTTATACATTAATCAAGTAAAAAAAGAATAAATTCATTTAACTGAAGCAAGATAACGAAAGTAAACATTAGAAAGTAATGCACATTGCAAAATAGTCCGCAAATTCTACAAATTCAAACAAGCTTATTAAAATCTTAATAATTTATCGTAACAAATAAAAGTTAACAATAGCACGTTAATATTAAGTACACAGACTAATAAACGCTTAACTAACAGAAACATAATAACATAATAACGATATTAATAAAGAAATCGAAATAAATTCATATACATAAAGGAAAAAATGAAAGAATAAACTACCTTTTCAACTCGATCATAATTTCTCATTTTCATCTAGAACAAATAACAACATACATATTTATACTGTTCTATAATATAGAGAGTACTGCAGTTAGAATTTCGTAATTTCAATAAATCCAGTCTTTGCACAAGAACACATATAATACCTACGATAATCACACAAAATGTACCAGCATTGTACTTTACCTCTTGGCTACTGTAAACAAAAAATTCAACGTAGTTACTTTGAAAGTAAAAGTCATACAATTAATCAACATCCCGTGTTTAAAATAAAATTAGTATAGTCGTAACATCCGTATGTTTATGAGAAGCAAATATAATATTTATTCATTTTACCTACCATTTTATATGCATCTCCTGGATAGATATACATTCAATTCCAAATGTAATTCATTTTTCTTTGAAAAGATAAAATACTACTCCAGGATGAGATCAGTTCTTGTTGGACGAATTGCGAAAGATTTGTTTATTTGTTGCAATTAATTTCACATCAGTACAAAAAATACTATTTTGTGATTTTTATTGTGCAAAAACCAAGTAATGAGCAAATGCCAGACTTTTAAGAAGTCCATTAAATAATTTTTCTCTGGGAATGAACGGGGAAGAGTACTTATACTTGATTCAGCTTTGTTCCCAAAGGAAAATTATAGCTTACAGTTTCCTTTGTTTTCTTACTTTCCCTTTTGGAAACAAAAGATATGGCTTATATAATATTAAATAATGAATGGAATTTTTTAAGAATAAATTCATCGTCATAGTGAAGGGAGATCCATCACTTAATTTTCTTCAAAATATTTCAGACAGATCAGAAAAAATTTCAGAACAAATTGAGACTGAATGGAATAGATTGTCAGCTGATGTAATTTCCGGGTCTAGTGTCAGCATCTTTTAATGGAGATTAAATAATAATGAAGATATTAAAGCAGATTTATTTAGACTTTATCACTGAAGAACTTTGTCTGATGATGTTATGATAGTCAAGATAATAGTGGAATACATAAAATGCACACGCAATGCATTGACATATGGCAACTTTTCCTTGATGTGGCAACTTTTCCTTGATTCATGATGCAAAGTTGCCAGAGAACAAGATTAAGTAGAAAACTTGGATAAGACATGTATGGAATCTAGGTTGTGTTGGAACTGGTACTTATATGATATTTATAATATTGAAAAACTTATAACAAATGTCAACAGAAAAATTGCTACATTTTAATATATGAAGTCAAGTGCATAAAATATGAACATCTATTCATCCCGTGACACAATTTCATGTATTTCAATGCATTAAACTATGTACACTCTGTGACTATGTAACTATGTAAATGTAACTATGTAAACACTCGTATGCATTGCATAACACACTTCTATGTGGCATTAACACACTGCTGTTTGGCTTGAACACAGCTCTGAGGCATTAACACACAAGTATTTATCGCAGAGTTGGACTTTCATGAAGAAGTACAATTTCAGAAGATCCAGCTTGGGCATTTGTTGTGGGTGAAGTCATTGGGCCGACAAAAAATAGCTATGACAATAAGACATATTCATTGTGACACTCTGAAATGTCTTCTTACGTGATTTTTGCCAGGTCTGAGGTTACCTTGAGATGACCACACATGAAAGGAAGAGAAACTCTACAGTTTCTCTGTAGACTTTCAAGTCTACAAAGAAACTCTGACAAGTGAAGGAAACGAGTGATGCCAATAGCAAATCATAAAATTAAATACTCCAGGAGACATAATGAAACTTTGACTGATTCGCAAATTAGTTAAAATATCGTTTATTAAATAATATTGCTGTTGATTTCTACAGATTAAATTCCTTTCTCTTCTTATTGCAGCCGTACCTCTGCAGCGTAATCATAACACTCTTAAAAATGTAAAATCTAGCCTTTCTTCACTTGATATTACATTCCACCAAATATCAAATCTGTTTGATATTTGCACGAAACTATTACCTAAAAGGTATTATCAGGAAATAGGTATTTCCTGCTAATTTGCAGAACTTACTGTTAGTCAGTAATTTTCAATCCCATTAAAGAACTAATGTGGTACAAGTTTCCTAAAATCCATAAATTCCTAAATTAAGAAAATATTCTGACATATTTACAATATTATACATTAGAGTTTAAAGCTGGCTCAAAATTATCTATTGGTGTCCTATGCATTCTCTATGTATCTTTCCAAGATTCATTTCCAAGATTCTTGCAGTTCATGTTGTCACTGGATAACTTTGAATGTAGCTCAATTTCTACTTAAACAATTACTAAAGACTTCATTATACAGAGCAGCCTTTAGCAGGGATGCAAGATTGAGATGGGGGTAAGGAGAATATAGTGCCAAAAATTGGCATGTCAGAAATCATAGCTATTTTAGCCATGATTTATGATTATTTGCTTTTAATTATAACAATATAGAAATATCCTATATAGCGTGTGGTTCAAAAGTAGCTATGACTTTTAAAATGATCCTATTACGTTTGTTTTCTGACATTTTCAGTCCAAACCCAAGCATCTTTTGGACTTCATATGTCATAGGGATAAGAACGTTCATGTCGTAGTAAATATTAAATAATTATCTCTAGTTTTAAAAGAATAACTCAAACTCATCAACAACACTGAAGACAAGAAAAACGAGAACGCCGGCAGTAAAAAATATCCGCGAATATTTAAAACAACGCTTTGATATAAAAACAAATATATGCCAGAGTTTATATAAATACAAATATCATTTTATAGATCAAATAGCATCATATACCCGTAGAAATGTTTGAGATCACGATTCAGTTTAATGATATCAAATATAGTTATTAATTAACAACATGAATGGCTTCAAAATCGGCTTAAAAGTATGCATGCATCTTACGTATGCATGAATGAAGTAAACGAAGCATAAAAGATGCATTCAATATATATCTGTATTACGCATGGAAATATCCACCAATTTTTTCAATTCATGCTCGATTAGATTACCAATTTTGTATATATATTTTTCTTCAATCACTTTACAAGCTCATTTTGAAGCATTTCAAATTCAAAAACATGATTCAATAAATCGTAAATTTTCTAACAAACGATGTGTAATATAAAGACTTGCAAGAATAGATAGACATAATAAAACCTCATGTTCAATGTATATTTTCCAGTATCTGCCAGAGTTAGCAAACTGATTCACTAATCGTTCGTATACAACTTTAGCTTCGTCTATCTTCTTTGTCTGCAAATTAAAAATTTGCTCATTTTATTTAACTAAAGGGAATTAATTGGAAAATGTCAAACTAAGTAAGTTTTCAGCATTCTTAAATACAAATATTACGATTACTGTTAAGAATGGTCAAGATATCCAAAAAAAATTCAAAATTCGTAAAGATGGTTTATTAAATTGTCTCTCGGATTACCTTAAAAAATTAGATTAGGATTAGCTTGTGATTAGCCTAAGATTGGGTTAGCGTTAGCTTAGGGTTAGCTTAAGATTAGCTTAGGATTACGATTTACAGATCCCTGTTAACCCAAATCACAACTAACCTAAAATAATGTGAACTTTTGATTTTTTTTGTCACATTCGATACATAAGTTATCATATTATCGTATGATAACTGTCATGATATAATACTGATACTATCATTGTATACCTGTGCATCTCTAATAAGCACACTCCAAGCTTCAGAGTCATACGGATACTGTACAATTCTTCTTTCAGCTTTTAATACTTTATCCGGTATAAATCCATCCTGGCAAAAACATCATTTATCACAAATCAAGAGTTACGAAAAAACTTGAAATAAATAATTTATTGTTACGAAGAGTTCAAAAAGTGCACGATCATAAGTAATCTCAAACTGCACTCAATAATTTAAAAAAAAGTATGTACCTCTACGATAGAATCGGCCGCCCCCTGTCCCAGTGACATTCTCAAAATTTGTGAATTTTTTTGCGCCAAATTGACCGATATCAAAGTAAAACTAAAACTGATTTTAAAAAATCAAACAATTAGCCAGTAAAAATCGTATAATCTTTTTAAAATCATTACTAACTAATTCAAAACAATCAATAACAATAATTATTAATACAATTAATAAAAATATAAGACAATTAAACTAATTAAATAAGTTTCTCTTTCTCAAAAATTAAACATTGTTCCTTTATTTATATAAAATGTAAAATATCTCAACAAATCATAATTTTATCGATTAAATAAAATTCTATTTCAATCACGCAATAAATTACTTTAGTAGATTTAAAATTAATAAATCATTAAATAAAATAAAAAAGATTAACTAAATATTTTAATAAATTAAAAATTAAATTAAAAATAAATTATTTTACAAGAAGCAAACAAAACAATGAGCGTGTTACAAATATTCAGTGATGTTAGGTCTCGAGACCGGGTCTCGTCTCGAGACCGCCTCGAGACCAGTTTT
>JAQIXG010004668.1:0-12553 GCA_034700105.1 Oconnorella tubifera
TATTAAAGATACAAGTATTATTATATTATGTATTATTATATTATATATATTAATATATATAATATAATAATTATATAATTATATTATATTTATTAATATATATAATATAATATAATATATCAATTAATACAATTATTTATTAAACTAAATACATTTTTGAACTTTAATTTACTGTTGGTATAACATTAAAAATTTGTTATACCAGTGTAAGGCAGATGATTCAAAAGAATATTTTCCTGTTCTTGACTCGGCTCATGCTTGGCTGAAGCAAACTCAAATACGTGAGAATCCTTCTACCTATACAACATACTATCGGCAAATGAATAAGGTATACATCATTTAGATTTCTCTTTAGTGTATCCCAAGTCCTAATGTATCCCATATCACAGTTTTATTCAGATATTTTGTTACGATGCGCTATTTTTTAACTATAACATTGAACATTCAATGTTATAATTTTTATTCAGGGCTCTTTGACACTGTTGAAAATACTATCTATCTTAATATGATTCTGTTAACTTCTTCTTTAATCATATTATGATAGATATTAGTTTTATTGTCATTTTGCCTGTTACTTTTATTTTCAAAGTTTTTAAAATCTCTGATCTTTTTATGTTTTTAATTATATTTTGTTATTAGTTATAGTCACATTTATTTGCAACTATTTCTTTTCTCATATTTATCTATATTTAAAAAAAAAATTTGCAACTAATTCTATCCTCTGTTTTAATTATATTTTTAGAAAATTAATTCATTGCATTAAAAATCTTTCTTTTTTATGATAGTGTGCCACTATGGAATAATCAGTTTAATTAGTTAATATTTCTAAATTTTGCAAACTTTCAGGGAGGGTTTCCCTTCAGTACCCGGGACTGTGGCTGGATAGTGGCTGATTGCACGGCCGAAGGACTCAAAGCCGTCATGCTGCTACAAGAACGATGTTCAGCATTTCTTAGTCAAGATATCTCCAAAGAGAAACTTAAGCAAGCTGTTGATGTTGTAAGCATTACAGCTGTACAGTTTATTATTATTTATCAACTCTCTTCATGAAATTTTCTTATATGATAAATTCTAGTTTTTTATTGATATAGGATTTGAAATTATTATTATATATGTGTTTAAATTAGCGTATATAGTAATTGTTGTTTTTTGTTTATTTCATTTTGTTTGATTGTGGTCCATTAAACTGTGAAAATTTTGCACAATATAGCTTTTCTATACTGAGTACTCTAAAGCAACAAAAAAATTATTATTATTTATAGAAATTTTTTTACACTCTTAAATTAACTTCCTTCAATTCATGTTTGTATCTTCTTTAAAAGTAACTTTTTCTTAATTTATAGGACAATACCGGTACTTTACATTTTAAAACTTTTTAATCTCGAATTTTGTCATCTTCGTAGTTATTGAGTATGAAGAATAGTGATGGAGGTTTTGCTACGTATGAAACGAAGCGGGGCGGTGTCATGCTTGAACTGCTCAATCCTTCAGAAGTCTTTGGTCAGTCTCTTGGTTTTTTATTTATTTTAAGTTTTAATGTAAAGTTGTCAAAAATAAAGGGAGAGAAAATGCACGATTAAAGCATATGGAAGAAGACAAAATATTGTACAAAGATAGGCATTTGATCAGACTCAAAAGTTAATTTAACTCTTGTATTTTAAACATTAAATTTGCATTATAAATTTCAAGATTAATTGAAGTTTAGTATTTCATTACCACAATCTCAACATATCTCTGTAGTTATATGAATAACTTTGATAACGTTAATGGCGGTAGTTTGATTGGTTTATTATGATGGTGCTGGTGCATTGTTACTTATGGTTTTGTCATCATTATAGTATAAAAAAATGATGACTGTGATTTTAAGGCAATAATGATATGCAATGATTATGATGATGACAGCAGTATCCGTACATTTAGTCAAAGGACGAACTGTTCATCAAGGATATCCATTAGGATTAGGGTTACGTTTAGGTTAGGGTTAATATTATGGTTAGAGTTAGGGTTAGGGGTTATAAGAATCGTTCGTTATAAGAATAGTCCATTGATGAATCGTCTTTTGACTAATCGTCCTAGAACCATGGCATCAATGTTGATTATAATAGTGATGAGTGTAAACAATGATGACATTGATGATGATAATGACAGGAGATATAATGATTGACTACACGTACACTGAATGCACGTCTGCGGTGATGCAAGCACTCAAGCATTTTACTCTGCATGATGAAGAAGGTTATAGAGCTGATGAAATACGGTGTGTGTTAGTTTATTTGTCTTTTAGTTTAATAATAAGGTGAATCTTTCAGAAAGAATGAAATTATATTTTATGTTTATTAAGACAGAATATATTGTTGTCAAATTAATTTTTTGTTTTACTTTTTTTATCAGTTAAATTGAACAGATTCAGCATTGTATTGATGGAAATTGATTTTCCATGCAAAGTGGAATGCTTAAATCTACTTTTCATACAAATATTGAATCGCCATCTTGTAATTACGAAGACTCGATTTTTAAAACTTGTTTTTTCTTTACTAGGCGACCTCATTAAATCTCTGCTTTTCTAAATCTTTTTAGATGGTTTGCTTTTTTACAGTGACTTTTAAAGATTTGAGTGACAAATTCTCTAAAAATGTTACTAGTTTTGTAATTTTTTGACTTCTTAGAGTTTGAATCTTTGAGAATATTAAATAACTAACCGCTTTATATTATGCCACTGTATTTAAAAATCTCATTTATTTACATTTTGTTAATACAGATCGGTGTTGGAGCGAGGTCTTAGATTTATTGATGATCAACAAAGAGAAGATGGGTCATGGTACGGGTGAGTGACATGATTATCATCATCATTATTAAATATAACCTAGTAGATTTAATGTTTAGATAACAGCATGAGATTTTTATTTAAACATATATTTAAAGTTGGCTTAATATATTTTATATATATTTTACTGCTGTGTTTTGTTTAGGTCCTGGGGAGTTTGTTTTACATACGGGGCCTGGTTTGGTCTTGAGGCTCACGCTTGTATGGGGGACACTTATGATAGCGAGTCTGTTCTTTTCTTTTTTTTTCTTTCTTCTTTCTCTTAATCTTTCTTAGATTTCTAACTGTTACTTTCTTGGTGTTGTAATTGGCGACTCATCTTTTTTTATTGCAATATTTTCTCTTTCTGTGAGGTAGTAAGAGGTCTAAACTCACAAATCATACTTGAACCAGAATCTGACTCGCAATGTTGTAGTTTAATATAATTATACTGCGTACCAAATCTTGCTTTTTTATATTTTTATTACTATGAATAATAATATAATCTTTTAATTAGATTATAGTAGTACAGTATTAGGTGTAATATTAACTAATTAAAAGTAACATTGGATTTAATATTTGCAGAAATTAAATATATAAATTATTGAAAAAACTTTAAATAAATGAAAATAACAATGTGATTAAATTACTAATTAATTTTTGTGTTAAGAGAAGATGTAGCAAAAAGTAGTTCAAAAATAGTTGAGGTTAGTTCAAATATTTTATTTAAAAATAATTATAAGCAAGATATTAAGCTTAACTTTACATTTGCAAGTATTTTATGAAATTATTCTGTTTTTAGTCCATCAGACAGATTACAGGCAGCTTGCCAGTGGTTGGTTGATCATAGACTTCAAGATGGAGGCTGGGGGGAAAACTTTGAGTCTTGTGAACAGAAGGAATACGTAGCTTCTGATGTGTCTCAGTGTGTCAACACAGCTTGGGCCTTACTTGGTTTGATGACTGTCAAGTAAGCCATTATAAGCATGCTACTGTTGATGTTGTAAGCACTAGAGTGTATTTTATGTCTGGTTGTAAAATGTTCATTCGCAGAGTAAGGGGCAGTGCAGTTGTAACCTTTTTGGGAGTCCTGGATAAAAGACTTTTGATAATTTTATTTAGTTAAGTTTAAATTTAGTTAAGTTGTTTATTTTAAGTTAATATTTAGTTAAGTAATCTTTAAGAAGTGAATATTTTAGAAAGCACAAATAACCTTTTTTCGCTATGGAGTAGTGAATTTCTTAGAAATTCTCTCATAGTTAAAATAAAAATTTAATTAATAAATTAATCTTTAAATAGCTATTTAGTATGGCACTTAAATTTTATGGAGAGTCAAAGTTTAGGTGCCTTACAAAAATCTCTTGCAATCTGTAACTGTAGTCAGTATGCGTTAATACGGCATTAATGAAGGGGCAGGACATCTACGTTTGATTGGGGCAAAAAATCTGATATTTGACTTAACAGGCCAATTAAAATATTCAATGTTTTGAAAAGGGGTCATTTGTCTTTTCTTTAGGCTCAAGTGTCATGAACATGATATCCAATATCCTGATGAAATGTTTAAGATATTCTGTTGTTTACTATTAATAATGTTTACTGGTATCCTATTTTTTGTGGACAGATTCCCAGATGTTAGTATCTTAGAGAAGGGCATTCAAATTCTAATCGATAGACAAATGGAGAATGGAGACTATCCTCAGGTATGCAAGCTTCTTTTAAGTAGCTGTTATATCTGGTTGTATCTGTCACTAATTGTCAAATGGAATTAAAATTTTTGATTTCTTATAAATAAAGGCATGAGTATAATATACTCATTCACAGCATGAATATGAAATATAAAACTCATTAAATACATTTATGGAAATGTTTTTAAATAACCGTATGAACTTCAATATCGTGAATGATATTGATGTATTGTTGTGATTGATTGCTTGTTGTAGAGTCTGTATAATGTACATGTACAATGTACATGTACTGATGTCCATCCTAATGTGTAAACATGGTATTGATTTGTTGCGATTTGCTGTCTTGACTGTACAATATGTGCTTTATAAAAATATATTATCATCCATACCTTCAGAATATAAACAATTCTAGTGTTAGTCAGTTAGATAAGAAATCTTTCTTTTTTAACATACAGGAGAATATAATGGGTGTGTTCAATAAATCTTGTGCCATTCACTACGAGTCATATCGCAATATATTTCCCTTGTGGGCTCTCGGTAGATTTGTCAGGATGTATCCTGATCACCGATTGGCCAGAAGGATAGGATGATTACTCTCTTAGCATTGATCAAAGAAAATGAACAGAATGTTAGAACATTTATGAAAAATACAAATGGTAGAAGATAAAAACTTGATGATTTTAAAAGGATAATATTTATTAGCACATTAATAATTTTAGAATTTTTATAGCCTTAATTGGAAAATGTAATTTTTAGTTTAATTGTTGTATATTAAGAAAATTTAGTTGTGCCACTGTCAATTTATCAGAAAAGCATCTATATATGACATATAATTACACTCCAGACTTAAAATGAGACATTGTCGATATTTCTTGCTACACTAGCTTCTTGTCAATTTTGCCCTTCCTTATGGTTGATCATTACAGAAATCTTATACAGTATTGTAGAAATTCTATACCATAAACATAAGCTTTGTATGATTATTGTAGCCTTTTATTGACTCGTAGCCTTATTATACTCTATAGTTAATTAATATATGCTTACATTGAGCTGTACATGTAATAAGAAATAATCTTATTACGGTATTAAAGGGACTGTTGTAGCTTCTGCATTTTTGTTTTGGTTCAGGATTATATTGAGCAATAATCTTGTTATTGTTTGATCTTTAATCTTTCAAAATTGAGAAAAGTGGCAGTAAGTTGATGATGAGACAGGTCTCTGAATATGTGAGGTCATTGTGCATTTGACATTCCACATTATGGAATAACAATCCACTTTATGGAATGAACACATTTATTTGAACTCTTTTTTATTTTGACTGGAAACATTTGTATACTTTGTAATGGATTAATGTCGGCTTGTTCTAGTCAGAACATTGCTTTGATATTTTGTATTACGACGCTTTATATTAATATGTTCCTATACTGGAAGATATTGCATTATTATTATTACAGAAGTTATTTGTATATATGTAGATGTTAATAGTATATATTTCTGATAATGGTTTCAATGCATTAAAATGAGATGTATTATAATATACGGTAAACAACTCTATATATATTTTTATAGTTAAACATGTTGAAGGTACATAGATGTGCGTGTACAAAATCAAATAGCATTGAAATAAAGAATAAGTGGAGAAGATGAACTAAAACACAAAAATCAAATTTATTGCGAGCATGTACATATATTGTATTAATTCTTTACAATATTATTAAAGCCAAATACTGACAGACATCTTATTTTGTCATATAATATCAATCAATACATTCCATTTTGAAAACTGAAAAATTCTGTATATTTGATTATAATTTTTATAAAATGTGCAGTAGATTAAGCAGTAGTATTCCGAATATTAATACATATTTCTAAAATATATGTAAAAATTGAAAAATTCTTCATATAAATATATGAGATAATTTTCCGACTATAATATAACCAAATTAAATAATGCAATTGCAATAAAAGTAATGGTTAAGAATTGCCTGACTTATAATTCAGGACAGAGTGCACTGTCAGAGTTAAGGTGTTCTGATAGCTGTGAGCTGTGATAATTAAGCATCTTGTAAAAGGTGCAATAAATAATGCTGGGACTCAAATCTGGGACTCAAAACTCTCAGTTATGAATCTTCGACTCTATTAACCATTCGTTGTCTTCAAATAATCGTGGTCCAACAACAACTCATCTACAGACGTTTGATCTATGACACTACGTCTAGCGACATTTTATCTACCCTAACACTGTAGTCATAATCCTTGCCCTAACCCTAATGTCATAGTAGAGTCTGTATAATGTCATAATGTCTTCATATGTCGGTAGACTAAATGTTAATAAATGATAAGACTTTTGAAAGTTTTTGAATGTTGTAAAAATTGTCAAATAATTCAAGATACTGTGACGTGTGACAAAATAAATAATGTGTTCAAGAAATATATATTACCATAGCATTGAAACAAATATTAAACACAAACTTTCATACGGACACAATATACGGTATAGACTAAATATTAAACAAACATTACAGGCCGTATACTGTATATACATATATAAATATATATATATATATACTGTATATATTGTAAAGTCATACATTAAATATACTGCATTACTATTATTACTGCTAAATAACGAGTCAATGTCTAAGTAAATATCATCAATTAAACTGTATATTTTCACTTACAAACAAACTATGGCATCTTTGACAATTTGACAGAAAAATCATAATGACCATAAAAGTATATATATATATATATATATATTTCTATGTTATGAAACACCTAGAAAATGTCCCGTAGCATCCTTCAATTATAATTATTGAATATTATATTTTAAATAGACATTATTTAATCAAAGAAATTAAATTCTAAACATTATACAATTTTGTTTAAGAATCGTTAAAAACTAAACCCATCTCTAGTATAAAGCAAAAAACGCAGTTTATAAACAAAGTTTATACATTTCTTGTTCTAAAACTGAGTATAATTTTATTGCATCAACCATTCATTTATTTTGATTTATCCAAAACTATAATTTATTACAAATACATAAAATATAATGAAATAAAGCAATGAAGAAATACAAATCACATGACTGAAGGACTAACACAAAGATCATAAACTTTAATCACGCTAAATAATCACCAAACAAGCATCATAGAAATAATGCTCTAACTAGGATACTGTAAGATATTTATTCAACTGAACAACATTATTAAAACGCAGTATTGTAGAAATGAATCATTATGATAGTATAAAAGTTAACAGTACTAAACAATTAATATAATATTACTTTTTTGGATAAAAATTACCAGGATTTTTTCATTTTACGAATGTAGTACGTTACTGTTATAATTATATTAACATAAAAGTAAAATATTGTTTAAAGACATAGCGCTTTTATTTGAATTAATTCCATTTTTCATTATATCAGGACACTATATAATTATAAAATTGTTAAACCAGAATATACTATTAAGACCTGCTGCACTAAATTCCCTCGAGTTGAATTCTCTTGCATTCTCAATTTTCTTGATTCTCTTGCGACTGTTTATATTTTAATTATGACCTTGCTAATTGAATAAACATAGAGCCACCCGGTATTTATCCCTGGTATACGTTATATAAACTTTATATTAAGTCAATATTTATTGTATAGGTACTTTAAAATTATTATATTATAATGGCAGATATAGCTAGAAAATAAATGAACTACTACCATTCTTATAACACATGATAAAACAGTACAATGATAGATTACCTCGAAGAATTGTCAAGCGCTCTTGTCAAATATTAGAAAAAATTTAAATTTATATTTCATGAAAAGACAAAATTGATTTAATTCTTTGTTAAATGGATAAATATTTCACTTACATAAAATAGATTAAGAATATTAAAGGATAACGATAACATATATTGTTAAATGCTCGAAATGAAGCGTCAAGTTCATTACACACAACACACTGTGTAAATAATAATGTTATTTGTACAGATTTCTAAAGTTCTTAAACAGATCTAAAGTTCTTCGTGTGGTGTTGAACCTGAATCGGTTGGTTTAATAAATATACCCTCCGCCACTGTCCAATTGTTTTGTTCTGCGGGGGAGGGATAAGCGCTGACCTCTTTCTGACCCTGAATGGGTCGACCATAGGTGTCGCCACTTACATGAAGATAACTACACATAAATGAAGATTCAAGAATAAGAAAAAAGATATACAAAAACAGAGTGATTAAGAAAATTATACGATAACTTTATATTTTTGAACTTATGTTATTATAGAGAATTTTAACCACTGTTTATCTAATAATTAAACATGGGCTGTCAGATAATAATATAAATTAATAATAAGTAATTACAATAATTATAATTACTACAAGGTTGTCGGTATCAATATTTATTGTATCAGTTAATGACTGATAGCAGCAGTATCGGTACAAAATTTGATAGTGAGAACAGCCTTAGTAATGTCATAATAGTATAAATATGCAATAATATAAAATCTATTGTAACTTTACTTGTAAAATATTAAAATAACAATGCAATCTTTTAAACTGATATAACGTTAAAAGTTATAGGCTTATTCATAGAATTCTTCACATAAAAGTTCACTAACTCGATTTAAACAATTTCTCTATTCTTGGTTCTCTAGAAGTAAAAAATAAATATTTTATGCAATCACTAATAAAAAACAATATACAGATATATTAAGCTACGAATAACAATAATGAATAAACTATATAGAAGTGCATAACTTACTAGCTTGTGACGACATGCTTTAATCTCACTTTGCTCTCTCTCTCCCAATGTTTACCAGAGCAAACAACAACCCAATTATCTCCTACAACAAAATAATAAATTTTAAGTTAAACAAAAGAAACTTTTCTGTCGATAACAATAATAATAGTAATATCTTGCTATTAATGTTATCATTAATAGTGAGCTCTGTTACTAAGCTCTTATGACTGAAATAAATAAAATAACTTTCATAGCTCATAGAAGTTAGTGATAATTGGCCAACAGTGCCTACTTTCAGATTAAAGAAAGCAGTTTCTATATAGCATTTTCTCATTAAAAACATTTTATTTTAGTAAAAACATTACTTTTTTTAGTAAAAACATTACTTTAAATTAGTAAAAATATTTTAAATTAGTAAAAAGTCAGAGAAATGAACAAAAGAAGAAAAATCTATCATTTCTCTACTGAATTGGAATGGCCCCCCCATTCCAATTCAATACTTGATGATGCTCTATCCAAATAGTTTGTCCAGGCCTGATGTATTACAATTCAATTCTCTATAAATTTATTTTAATCATAAATTATATTAAAATCGTATACTGATTAACTGATAGTATAAAAAACAGAAAACTTAAAAATGAGCAAAAAAATAATTTTAGATTTCCTTACCATCATCCCCTTCACCGTTCTCCCCGAAGGCACTAACTTCCAGGTTATGTGACAGGGGTGACTGGAAGTGATGGCTGTGTAAATTGCGACCCGTGCTTAGATGTGTCAGTCGTATAGTCTGGCCACATTTGATCGGAACTCTAAAATTTAATTAAATATTATAGATACATCAATACAATAGATTGTCAGCATAAATAATATATCTTAAATAATTGTCATCAAAATAATAATAAATTAATCGAAGATTATTAATGAATCCAAGATTATTGATCAATCAATATTTTGATAACAGTTTGCATAGATTTCATTAGTACGCTACGGAAATTCAATGAATATAATAAAATAATCATAAAGTGTCATTGAATTCATAACTAGAAGAGAAAACTTCCAATTTTAGCCTTATATAACTTTTAAATATCAACTGTTTTATTCTGCTGGACACAATGTTGGCTAGGCGTTTCATCGGATATAACAATGTGTTGTGCGCATAAACTGATTCAATTGCGTTACAAGTGTCCTTACATTGTTTAATCTCACTAGCACAATGAATATATTGCAATTCAGACTTTATAATAACTTTTATAAAAAATACTTTTTTATAAACAACACTTTAATACATATTATTACATATTATTGCGTAAAATATTTCTTTTTTAAAAGATTACTGTTTGGTACATGTAGATAGGTTCCCCGCGCAATTCAATAGTGAATTAATTTGTTAGTAACGTAGCGCTGTGGTCGTCTATATGGGTCGTCTCAAAAAGTTGAATAATGAAGATGATGAATTTAATTAAATAATTAATTAATGATCAATTAGGAGATTTGTTAATTGATTCGTGAATCTTTATCGTAAGTTGTCTTGTACGCAAAATTTCAAGTCAATGATAAAATGGGAAATTGGCTAAATATCGATGACAATATTTGTACCATACATATATACAAACATACATACATACATACAAATATACATATATATATATACATACATACATACATACATACAAACATATATACAAACACATGAAGCTAATAAAAGTGTTGTAAAAATCAATTGCATTCTGTCAATTGGTGTAAATTAAACAAATTATTATAATATCAACATTCCATTATCTTAAATACAAGATATATAAATAATACTCGGTTTACAAAACAGACCAAATAATACTTTTGAGGAAAACATTATAATCATAACTGCAAAGCAGAATGTTGATTTAAACATTAATGAATGACAATGATACAAACATTACACAATCATGCAATAGTTCAATGATTCAAACAGATATAGAGACTGCTGACCAACCCTCGTATACAGTCTTGACCAACTTTTCCTCTGATTCTCCAATAACTATTGTGATCATCTGATGAATCAACTGCAGTCACAGACTTAAAGAAAATATAAACAAATCTTGAATTTGATTAAGTTTTTATGACTAAAAACTAGCCTGATGAATAAAAAGTGATAGACTATAAGAACTCAAACATAAAATAAAATGCTCTATTATAATTAACTCTTATACAAAATAAGAATACTGTGTAGAACTTAAAAATATAACAAGATTTTATGCTGGAAATCAGCTATTTCATTAGTAAAATCGCAATACAATATAATATTCAAAATATTACCCCTAAATAAATAAAAAAATAAGAAATTGAACGCATGTCCACCTGCTGACCACTTCCTGATCCGTATTTGACATCATGAGAATGCAACCGGACGTTATTCGCGGCATTAAGAAGCTTAAGCGCTGATCCACACGTAACAAACTCGTAGTGTAACTCTATAATAGAAAGTAAGGAAGCAAATAATTTCAACCAAGCATAGAACCCACGCAATTAGAACCTTTTAGATTCGTTTAAACATCAATTTATAGTTGAAATAACAAATTATTAAATTTAAACCGTGTGAAATATCGACACGGTTTAGAATCGGATTTAAAATCACTGCACAAATGCATTTCTACTTATAGTCATTAGATTTAGGAATCTCCTCCCGCCCTAAGATAGCGCCGATCGCGCCGTAATTTATACAAACTCAAAATCAATTGCCACGAGTCTATTTAATTAAATTTCACATCGATTAACCAGATTTATTTCTTAAAAAAGTAAGAAAATATTTCGATAATATACGCCATTTATTCGTTAATTTGTAAGAGAAATCTAATTCAACAATTTGATATTAAATTACTTTTTGCAGAAATAAAATTGAAAAATAAGACGGAAACAAAAAATAAATAAGTTGCCATCTTTATTGTCTTGTAAAAAAGATTTGCGCTTAAATTTGACACACTGGCGAGTTCAATAACTTTTATTTCAACTATAAATATGCCAATAAATATATCAAAAGGAATTATTCAAAAATAAATGTAGTCAAATTTCACTGATCGAGAAAACTGCTCCATAGTATACTATAAGCTTATAATAATCATAATTATAATAAGTAACGACTATAATAAATGAAATATATGTGAACATAAAAAAATGAAAGATACTCTTCCATAAAGTTTTCTTCACCGACCTATAATAATAACAAATACAATAATAATAATAATAATAATAATAATAATAATAATAATAATAATAATAATAATCCTCACCACTGGATCTTTCCTACTGGACCCAACTTCTATCTTTCGGGCAGAATATTCTTTTCAAGCCTGATCGCAG
>JAQIXG010004669.1:0-12550 GCA_034700105.1 Oconnorella tubifera
ATCAGAACGGAGTTGTCTACATAATAAGTATTGGCCAATTATTCATCATATTTCAATAAGATAAACGTAATTATCGGAGATCGTAATAGTGAACTACGTAAACGAATGAATTTCATTGTCTTCACTCTTTTCTTTTCAGATACTAAATTTTGCATTCTTTCCTAACGCAACGCGTATATAGTACGCGCAACTTCCCAACGCCTCGTTATGAAAATGTGATTGATTGGCTTGGTGGTGAAAAATGATTTAGAATGAAGAGAAAAATGGTTTCTCTAATGATCGAGGTCATCTTAACATTAAATATTTATACAGGCGCTTTGTTTACTAAACAAAAAGCAAAAGAAGTATGAAATCAAATTTCTTTCAAATATAAAACGTAAGTATATATAAGACTGAAAAAAAAATATTGAGAAAAAAGATATGCGGGCCGAAACACCATCGCATAATTTTAAAAATAAACAGTAAATAACACGAGATAAAAATATAACATTATACAAATGAATGAAAAGCGGTACAACATACAGAAATTAAATATAATTTATTTATCAGATTACAACATCAATGTTTGAAACTGCAGATAATATTATAATTATTGGACACGTTAATAGCGATTTTGACTTTTTTAAAACTACAAGTGCAACAATAGGCGCGCATATTTAATGTTTTTGTATTACTTAGTTGTATAAGTTATATAACTTTACAGAGTAACCGTATCTCAATGAACGTAGCCACATAAAAAAAACAGCGCAAAATGACTTTATAATCTATCTATTGAACTAATCTATTGATTGAATTAATTTAGTAAATATTCAATTTATCTACATCTACCCTATGTTTCTATCTCATGCGGAATTTAACGCGAGTTCATAAAAGTCAACAGAACGATACTAATATCATAACAAGAGATCACTGTCTTTGAACAAGTTCTATTATAAAGCTTTGATTGATGCGGTATTGCATTATAAGAATCTTTACTGCTGCGCACTGGTTCGACCCCTCAAACTCCGGGTCTTGAGTTCGATTTTACATGTCGTGCTTATTCGCTGATTGAAATGTTCCGACGTTGCTTCTCGACGGTAAAATGTTCGTTAAATTAACCGATTTATGCGCATTGTAATGTTGTAAACTGAAAGTATGTGGATGCAATATTATCAGTAAGAATCGAAGTGGCTTGAGTGCAGTTGAATTACAAGTAATGATCTTATATATTTCATTCAAATGATTGAAAATGATACAGAATGTTATCGACAAAATCAGTTATATTAGATCTAATAATGAAAATACGGATGATGTATTAAACAAAAGCAAATTATTGTGAATTATAAAGGAAATTTAATAAAAGTACAAAATAATAATATCTAGCGGTATATCGACTTCATTTTGAACGAGGATGGATTTGAAAGAGGAAAGAGGAGATGAAAGCGGAAACTTCAAGCCATATCTGTTTTCATGTACTAATGATGCAATTCGATACATACCTTTATATCAAATATAAATGTTAGCATTACAGCACTACAAAAAATCATAACCTAACACATCACGATCAAAAACGACCTTGTAAAATCTAAGCATCACTAAATATTAACGAACTGAAATCTGCGTTCGGCTCACTTATCGATATCATCATCAAGTTGATTTAATTCAATTCGACAGAACAGCAGCCAAGTATCCGATGTCCCGTAAACACTCGCAACTTGACATTCTTCCGTAGGATCTCTTAATCTAATTTACAGTCCAGCTGTGTTCTGGTTGAGCCTCGCAAGCGATCAAGTTTGTAATTGATTCACGAGATCAGATGAAAGCTTCTTCTTTTAGACTGGCGCCCAGCGGAGATACGTAGGGAAGCGAGGGCGCGTGGACTTTTGTACAAGGACAAGGAAAAGATTGTCCATACTGTTCAATTTACTGAAAACTTTTTATAAGAAATCTTTTTCATTGATTTTACACGTATCGTTGTTTTCTGGACCTTTATGATGTTTTTGGATTTTGTGTCATTTGTGTAATATATTTTTGCGTGAAAATATATTAAAACCTCGTTCGTGGTATAAGAAATCTTCTAATATCGCGATCTAGGCTTTAACGTTTTTTCACGAAAATATATAACACAAACGACACAAAACTACAACAATTTATCAATAAGGTTCAGAAAACACTAATACAATTAAAATCAGTGCAGTCAATGAATTGAAGCAAGAGAATAATATTAGTTTAAATGAGCTTAATGAAGGTGTTTTGTATAAAATGCTACGCAACTACTGTTTTTCTATTGTATTTTTTTTTGTTTTCTATCCCAGACGATTGCAGACGTTTCTTTGTCGTCTATTCGTCTCACTGTGTATCCCTAAAACCCTAACTAACCTTAAACTTACCCTTAACTTCAATTCTAACAAGAATCCCAACCTTATAACCCTATAGGAATTAGTAATCAGGGCCATTTTGACGGGTCACTTATATATATATATTTAAGCTTTTTCGCTCTCTTTCTCTTGCTCGACTTTGTTTGGTTTTCAAATCGCACCAAAAAGTATTATTGTGGTTTATTTATGGGGTGGGGGGAGTGCCAATTTACAGCGGGAGGGAGGGGAGCTTCTATAAAAATTACAACGTTGCTTTGACGCTTTTTTAAAACCGTTTCCTTTCACTAAGAATATATTATTATCCTTTATGATTCATCGTGAATAGTAAAATTAATCGATCATTGAATTGGTATTATAATACAATTAAACCCAAAAAAACTCATTTAAAAAGACACGTGCGTTTCGCGTTGCATAACTTAACAATGACATTTTATTGTTTAATGTCAAATGTGTCCATGAGATTCGATTTTATGCAAATTATTATAATTCAATCAATGTAGAAGTCAATGTAGCGCATCGAATTTCTGTAATTCGCTTTTTAATGGGTTTATTGCTTTCCTGTCAATGCAAAAAGTTTATTAAAATTTAGAATGAGAACTATGAGACGGAACATAAAAAGTATGCTATATTATGCTAATATCCGTAAACAAGTTTAATAAAATAATAGAAATAGTACAGTTTCGTCGTTTTAATTTGCACTGGTACAATACACAATAATAAGTGGATATAAAGAACATTACGAAACAAAGACATTGTACTATATATAATGTGGAAGATTAAAACAAACAAGCAAAAATTTAAACGCTCGAACATTTTAAACTAGTAACACGTTTGCAAATGTTTAACCACTTACTAATCTACTAAAAACCTAAGTTGTTTCTACAAAACTATCCCTTAATCTGTTACAATTTTTCAAAGTATTTCAAGATTAAATTGTGATTATATCGCAGACTTTTAATAATTTTAAATGTTGCTATTTGTTCACGAAATTAGAAGAATATTTTTTTAAATATAAATTAACTCATAAAGATGTGTGCAATTATAACAAGTATATAACTATACAAATAAGTGCAATAATTTATTGCACTTGTTTGTATACACTTGTCATAATTGCACACATCTTTATTTGACACAAATAAATTGTAGCACAAACGAACAAAGAATTTAATTCGGATAAATAAGAACAAATGCCACTAAAATACTTAAATTTTTTTAATAAAAATGAATTATTATTCTAACACAATAATAATTGTGTTACAATAATAAGTGTACACAGAAAACCATTGTATTTAACTACTTTTCATTTCTTCTTTAATTTTTATTATTGTTGATTCCATATCATAAATACAAAATATAACTAATATATAAAATGTGAATCATTTTCTATCGACAGGTTCATCTTGATGAAAATGCCTGACATCAGTGATATCGTAAACGTCAACTGTAGCATCCATGAGATGACGTCACAGTACAACAACGAATGCTACCTCAATGAAGTTACAACCTACCCTGCCAGCACTTGCAAACTTTATAATTTCATCACGGAGGCTGTATTCACTGGTATTGCTTTTATTCATAAAACACAGCGCAAGCTAAAATGGATAAATAATGTAATAGCGAAGGAAATGTGAAAGTTGTGGGGGTAATAACCCCCCCCCCCCCACCACACCACTGATGGTATTTTTCTTGAATATTAAACATCTAAATTTAGTGGTAAGTCGTCAGCCTTGTGATTGATTTGATTTCAGATTTTGCGTTAGATACATATATGTGGAGACCAAAAGTAAGTGATAACTTAAAATTTAGAAAAAGTTATAGCTAGTTTTTTTTACAAAACCCCTCCCCCCTTTAATCAATTCCTGGATAATTTATTGCATAAATGTCATTTCAGTTCAAAGATTTTGTTAACAGCGCAAAATACATAAAATTATCTTAAATTAAATTAAATGAATCGAAGGCATAAGTAGAATTTAATTATTTTTCAGGTATCTTTTGTCTGTTCGGGTTTGCCGGTAATTGCCTGTCGATGGTTTGTCTATGGAAAGACAAGTCCAAGTCCTCCACTCCCTTCCTCCTCGTGTCTTTGGGGGGAGCCGACACACTTTTCCTCGTCGTAGTCTTTGCAATGAGGGTCATCTCGTCTATCCATTTATACTCAAAGGTTTCACTTATATCATGTATTTAATTGTTGATTACATAAAGCAAAGCATGTTGTAAATATTGTAATGGGTTTCAAATGATAATGCAATATGCATTAAATTGGGATAAAATTAAACGGGATATAAAATAAGAATGAAAATTTACAGATTTTTAACATTTATGGAGAATGAAGTATACTGTATAAGTTAGCTAAATGCAAGTATTGCTAAAGTTTGCATGTAATTATTAAATTGTGATTTTAATAATTTTGTCACATTCATTACAATGCTTGCTAAATACATTTTATTGTCGTTTATTTATTTTACTTTAAGTTCGATTTTCTGTCTATATTTCTTGTCTACCATTTGGTTGAATTAAAATCTATACATAATTATGCCATCCAAATGTTTCGTTATTTCAATTGCTTGTTTGTAACAGGGCAAGATATTTGTCAGTCTAAAAGCAATGTTCCCGTACATGGCCAAGTTCCTCTACCCCACCGCCATGGCGGCTGAGACGGGTACCGTGTACTTGACCGTCCTTGTTACCGTCAATCGATACCTCTGCGTCTGCCGGCCCTATGACTCTCCCAATCTGCGCTCCGTCCAACATACCCGCAAACACGTCCTCATCATCTGTCTCTTCTCTGTGCTCTATAATCTACCGAGGTGATATTTCACGGGCATATATCAATATTTTTCGTTACAATATACAGTTTTCGTTAATTATAATATACTGAATTTTCATAAGGTGATATGTTTTTGATTATTAAATCTTGAAGCTCTTTGGTTAAGTGATTAGAGTGTAAGAATCACAGACAGGGATCGAATCTGGGTTAAGGAGGGGGGTGGATGGTGGTCAATCGTATTGACCTATCAGAGCATAAGAACATCAGAGAATCGGAGTATTGTAGCTAGTGTTCTAATATCCGAGTATTAGCGTAGGACTATACCAAGAAAATCTTTGAAAAGATCGCACATTACAATTTACAAGGAAAAATTAAAATGAGAGGCTATTATTCATTCATCTTGATCAGAAGTAAATGGACTATTACAGTACACCGAGGTCCATATAATTATATATAATCATATATGTTTGCACGTTGAGTGTTATACAAGACTATTTTAGTCTTTTTGTGCGTCTGTGGCGTAGCAAAAAAATTCATGTTGTTATACAAGAAAAACTTTATAACATCTTTTATTAGCAAACATTTTTCTAATCCTATCTAGACATAATCCCATTACTGCTATAAGACCTAAACAAATTCTTAATTTTTAATACATTTTGTACAATTAATGCATGCAGCAATTAGAATATCATTTCTTCTAATACAGTGAAAATGTTTTATCTGATCACTGGAGAGGGGGGGGGGATGTATAACTTAAACTCTCTTGCTGCGCGTATATAGCATTAACCTAGTATAGGGCCTACTCGTTTTTTGTCGAGATCTGAAAAAGAGCAATTTTAGATTCTCGCTGTTACCGCAGTCAGTCACTAATTAGCTGTACTGTTTACTTCTGTATTTTTGTTTTATTAAAATTAAGCTTTTGATTTCCGTATCGTTAATACCCTTTGGTTTTTCATCCGTCTTTCAAACAGACGCGGCTCGCTGTGATTATTATTATAGTAAAAAGATTTAAGTAGGCCTGGTCTCAGTTTTTAAATCATATCTTATCAAATGTTACTATACAACTCGTTACGCTGAGTGTAATTGTATTACCCGATGACAAAAATAAACAACTATATTTAAATACAACGCTGTTTTCAAACAGTGTTGAATTTAGATACCGTTTGTTTCTTATTGTCGTCGAATAATAATACGACATCTCTTTGAATGTAAACACGTTTTTCTTTATAATAACTATACGGCCTAAATGCCACTACGGACAACAATTTTGTGTTGTCGAGCAAAATATTTGATATATTAGCTAATGTCTCAAAAATCTCTGAAGTTTGGATATGTGTTCAAGATATTACTTGGGGGAATCGTGATGTATTGTGAATCATGATTGTACTACATGCAAGAAATGTAGTTTTATGTGCGAGAGGCAGCCTCTCCCTCTAATTAAAAAATCTTGAGCCTCAAGTATGGATAGGTCAATAAATGTACATAGTGCAAAGATATGTTTTTGTTTGAAATATATACCCGTGAATCGATGATTCCAGTATACTATACAGGATTGCAATATCATTGATATCATGGATGACAGGTGGATCGTCTCAGCCACTTGTGTGATGATAGTCGTGTTAAAAATAGCAGCGAGACGTCTAATGCATTCGGTGGACAGACGGATTCCTAGATGCAATAACAAGAATGATTGCTTATTTGTTTGAGCTAATCTTTCAATTAGACTAAAGTTTAATTATAGGAGGACTCTGTTTTCTGACTAGAGCGTTGACCTGTTTGTAGATTTCTCGGTAATGATCATTTTTATGCGTCCTCGCAAATGTTATAAACAAATCAGAATAGAAAATGCAATCTTATATATATCATTACGATATTTAATATAATGCGTTTCGTATTTAATAATAATACAATAATAGTATTTAGGGGAATAATATATAGACTTAAAAATAATAAAACGACGAATTATTTTATTAAATCTCTCGCACTATTATAATATTTTACTCATTCAACTGTTATATACAAATATTTACATAATGATATTTAACTGATGTACATATTATAGATTTATAACTATTATAAAAGTTAATAATGTTCATTTGACTAGAGTTTACTGTTCCCTGATAGCTTTCTAAAATGTAATAATAGTTCACAATTTAAATTAAAATTAAACAGTTTGAGTGAGCAACGCATTTTTATTAGTTATAGACTTGAAAAATATTCAATCGCATAGTGTAAATGTTGAATAAGCTGAACTATATTTCATATATATTATCGTATACATTTAGCTTCATTTATTAGACGATAGTCTGAAAGGAAAAAATTAAAATCTTATTAAGTATAATGGCAGACTGACTATTTGAAATGATTTACGGACAGAAATAAAAAAAACAATCATCTATGTAAAATGAAATAAAATGAAGCTCTTAAGAAATTTCTTGAACATTATTGGATTCATCGATTGACTGATAAGTTCTTAGCGTTGAAAATCAGAATAAATTTAGACTCCCGAGAAGTCTTACAGTTTTCTAAAAGGTAATTATTTAGTTTGATTAATGTTACAGTACATTAAAGGGACTGCCTTGCATATTTTTCATTATATTCTTACAATTTACGAAGGGCCTGTATCATTAAAGTCTAACTACTGCAAAGTTTATTTAATTTAAATAGTTCTCTCATGATATAAGTCTCATTTTTTTCTAGCCCGATAGTTAAAAGCTGTTGATCAATTAATCCAACTATAAACACCATTGTTAGAGCATATATTATAAGCTGAAAAGCGTATTGTTAATGAACACGGCTTATACTATTTCAACGACCAATATTTGGACACAAAAGGTTAAATCTAAAAAAATATCTATTTTATTTTATACGCAGATACTTTGAGTTTCAAATTGTTGAAGAAGATTTAGGAAACAACAGAACTTTGCTAATGAACAAACCATCAGCTCTTCTCGCTAACCCTGTGTACAACATCGTCTATAGCAACACGTTGTATTCTGTCGTTATGTTTCTGCTGCCACTCGCCGTCCTTATCATTCTCAATTATGAACTTATACGACTACTTAGAGAAACTAAGGTATGCAATAAATTATTCCGTAATAGTTTTACAAGTTCAGTACGTAATTTTATAGGTAAATAACGTAGTTATTTATTTAATATAACGGATAAATAAATTTTGTGGGGACATCATGATATGCAAGTATGAAAATAATATTAATAGTTTGCGTAAATCAACACCAGAATACTGAGAACTTCATCCCAGATTGTGTTAGTTAAGTTGCAATTTTTATCATTTACACTGTAAAATTCTATAATTATTTCATTAATTTAGGGGTAACCGACATTGCATATACATTTCATAACGGATTATACCTTTTGTTCTATCACTTTCTAGTAGTTAATGTTAGATATACTTTCATTATAACACAATAATTACTCCTGATTTGATAATATACTATATTTTGCTTTTTTTTCGTTGCTTAGATTCAAATCTTGAAATAACTATTAAATGTAGTCCTACAGTTTATAATTGATGATTTCTTGCCTGCGAACAGTTAAAACGTTCTCAACTGCTGCGTCGTCAGACCTCCTCCGAAGTTGGAACGACTTCTGGAGGACGTTCAGAGGACGACATCACTCTCATGCTCGTCGTCGTCGTCGTCGTCTTCGTCGTCTGTCAGACCCCCGCCCTCGCCACCCAGCTCCTCCTCTATTCCATCTCAGATGAAAGTCAAAAGTGTCCAAATCCTATCTTTTTCTACGTCCGTCTCAGCGACTTGCTTATCGTAGCGAATTCCTCGGTAAACTTCATAATTTACTGTTTATGCAGTAGACTATTCTGGCAGACAGTCGTGACTATGCTGTGCGGTAAGAAAGCGATCGGGCAGGGAAAGGGGCGGGACGGGAAGGCGGAGAATATAAGTCGAATAGGCGGGGCTACGATTAATAGACAGGCGAGTGGGCGGAGTCGTGCGGTGAATTGTTCTGAGATTGTGCACCAGCAGTCGAATGTTGAACGAAGTCATATTCCAATGTCAAAAGTATAGAGATAGAAATTGCTATAATAAATAAGTGTTATTTTATTCAATTGTTGCGTTTAATTGTTATGGTATATGAACAAATTACGGCATTACATTGATTATATAATGTTTGAGAGCTGCAGATTATAGATTTTATGAAATTTGACTGAACCGCGATAAGAATGATTTCTAAACTTGAACACAACATGTTCTATTAATGGTTGACAAAATTAAATACAACTCGCTTAATTCATGAAAATAATTAATCTGTTGTTATTTTATTCTTTGATTTGTTATATTTGTTCCCTTGAAAGTTTACTTAGTTTCTTAAGTTTCAACTGGCTTGTGCATAAAAGTGTCTAAAGATCATTCGTCAAAGTCTTCGGCAAAGTGGTTAGTGCAATGTATACGTCTAATAGAGATAGAAAGGGTTCTTGCTGAGACAAATTAAAAGTTGAGTTTACCGCATGAGTTTACGTAACAAGCCTTCATTTAAACTTTTTTGAGGGGGGTAAAGCAAATATTGTTTTGAAATTATAAGTTATAAGACAGATATGCGGACTTTTCTTCAAAGGACGATTCGTCAACGGACCGTTCGTCAAGGATATTAGATAGGTTTAAGGTTAGGGTTAGGTCTATAGGGTTAAGTTTAGGGTTAGGTTAGGGTTAGAGTTAGGGTTATGGTTATGATTTATAAGAATCGTTCTTTATAGGAATAGTCCTTGACGAACAGTCCGTAGACGAATCGTCCTTTAATGAATCGTCCTATAGAACCATAAAACAGACTTAAAGATCTTTTTTTAATTTTTTGTTATCATGTCTTTTCCACAACATCGTAATCTGAACTTTTTATTTTCTAAATTTAGCTTATACACAATATGCTAACATTATGATACCAATTCGAAAAGAAATTTCATTATAATTATACACCACTTGCATTTTCTTTCAGAGGGGGGGGGGAAGGAAAATGCGTAGAATTCACTCCATTACTTGTTAAAAAAAATTACTTGCAAAAATAACCCCCCTCCCCCCCCCCAAATGACGTCCCTGCTTTTACTAAATATAAAAGAAGCGAAAGAACGAACGAGCATTAACTTTTGACTATATACATATTTTACATATTTGATAAATTAATGCTAAAAGATTAAAATTAAATCTCAGACAAACCTAAGTAAACCAAACTTTGGCGTGTTAGATAAATGAGAGCTAGTGGTTCAAATTATTTAAAATTTTAGTATATTAATTTAATAAAATCTTTTAATTTAACTAGGTGAACACACATTTTATTAATAGAATAAAAACAGTTCAAGACAGTTTAAACAATAATTCAAACAAGTATTGCAACTAAAAATTCAGCTGACAGAGCGTAATAAAGATTAAAAAGATTAAAACGTGTCTTGGGAAACTGTCCCAAAAGTTCCCAGCACTGTCGCTGCATTCCCCCGCTGCACCGCCAAAGCGTGGCGTTGCTTTGGGAAAGAGGTGGACCTTGGATCACCTCAGACGATAGAGATCCGTCTGCCACTTTATATGTTATAATACAGGTAGCTAGATGTTGCATCGGATAGAGCATTCATTTTGACAGTAGCGGTATGCGTAATGATCTTATACTTTTATGTTATATGTCGATTTGTTGATAGGAAAAATAATGGATTCCGCTATTGATTTTTAGAGTTTCAGGAAAAACGTTCACAGATCATATCAAATCAAAAATCTTTTATTTGTCACAAAATGTAAAAACAAGCATATAATATAGAAATAAAATAAAGAAATGACAAAACGGGCTCGTAGGCCGAAACACTGACGCAAGCCAGGTATTATAAACAAATCATACAAATGATAAAATACATTTTTTTTCAATGCAGTGCAATACATTTCATTTAGAATAAAGTAAAATATGTTAAAATTGATATAATAAAAAATCAAATTTAAAAGCGAGTTTAAAATGTAACAATTTAAAAATCAAGCACTAAATGACTCGATAAATTTTCGCTCAATAGAAGTCGTTTAAAAGTGGCCACGCTATCTGCAGATACAGTACTTTCTTTTAATTTTTTCCAAATTTTTATCGCTCTATTTGCAAAAAAGTGAAGTCTGGTATTTAATCTAGAACGGGGGTTTAGAAGTCTACGAGAATGACCCCTGGTGACTGAATTAGTTATAAATTGGATTGAATCGCCCGGGTCAATAAAAATAAGTTTGATAACAAATTTAAACAATAACGTAATATCCGCATTTAGTCTTCGACGCTCGATCGAAATTAGACCACACCATTTCAAACGTTCAATGTATGATAAAAGATAAATGATTCATCGACATAGCTTTAATGACATTTAGACTATGACATAAAGTTCATGACATAAGCTTATTTTCTATATTTTTTAACCAAAATTTTAATAAGAAGTTGCTCAAGTGTGATTGAGGGCGGGGGGATGTCTTACTCATTCCAAAACGTTTTTATAAAGATGCAAATGACTTTAAAAGATGGTCAGATATTATTCAACCACCCTCCCCCTGTAATTTTCTACATATCCACTGTGATTGACATGCATTTACACTCCTACGTGCTAATAAATCGTGCTGATGTACCGTGAATTGATTTATCCTTAAATCCACAATCTCAGTATTTGATAGATTCGCTCATTAGAGCCTTAGAGCCGCAACATTAAGTATGGAGTGACTAGTGATTTACAATAACAACAGATAAAAATCAAGCTCGTCATTTCAACTTTTCCAGGAGGGGGAGCCAACAAAAATTAAAGCAATAATTGATAGTTTTTGGCATTGCACGATTTTTTTTTGCAATTATAGCATTCATTTAAACTTTATTCTAATATAACTCAATTACACACCGTTATTTCATAAAATTATATTCAGACATACGTTAGAATTATTTGAACAAATATTTTGTAACGCTATTTCCTGAGGGGGAGCGGCAAGATGATTAAAATTCTCTTCATAAGTAATTATATGTCAAAAGAATACTTTCAAAAATCAATTCCCCCTGCCTCCCCCCCCCCACCCCCCCTCCCCCACCCAAAACAAAATACTCTAAAAAATCAATTCCCCCTGTCCCCCCCTCCAATAATTTCTATGATAAAAAGGATTTTACATTCTTTATGTTCAGCACTCGCCTCATAAAGTGATTAGTTATTTAATAGTTTGAAACACACAGGAAATATGAGTAAATATAAAAATGCAAACGAAAACATATGGTACAAACATTAAACAATAATTACTTAAGGAATAAAGCTTCATAAAAGCTTAAATAACATTTTAGTGTTATAAAGAAGAGCTAGGATTAACTACTTAGGATATTATTTTTTAATTTATTTATTAGTTAGTCATTTAAACAAATCTAAATTGTCCTAAACTGTTTCCTTTTTCTCTTTAATTTGTCAATTTGT
>JAQIXG010004670.1:0-12550 GCA_034700105.1 Oconnorella tubifera
GAGAGAGAGAGGGAGAGAGAGAGGGAGGGAGAGGGAGAGAGAGAGAGAGAGACAGACATACCGGACAAAGCAAAGAGACTCTGAGACTAGTAGCAACAATGTCTCCATCTGTGTCTACATTCAACTTCTCTTGTACTAATAGACAAAGAAAATAAACTTCAGTTAATGTGCTTCATTTAATTGCATAGATCAACTAATCTAAATTAAAATATAACATATTAAATAATCATATTAATATTACTTCAAATGGATAATAATAATACATTAACTTATTTATAAATCAAAACTTTTTAAATGTACATCGTTATCCAACAAATGAATCAAACCGATAACATCTAAAATATTAGGCTCCCCCCCCCTTTAATCATTTGTATCTCTCACATTCACATTCCCTCTACCATCAAACTATCTCAGAACTTTTTAATCCACCCCAGCACAAATAAATCTAAAAAGTAAATATCAAAGAATATAAAAACACTTTCTTTTAACAGCACGAAAACAATATAAATTAACATATAAGAACATTCAATTTGTGTACTACTTTGTGTTCTTTTGAATCAATAAAAAATACTTTAAGAACTATTTTATAGTAAAGTTAGAATAAATCAAAGTAATTTGAAGATATCATCACATTTGAACAACATATAACATTTCATATTAACATTTGCTCAAGATATCATCTGTTTCATGTTATGCAACAGAAAGAAAGAAATACTAATAAATCTACTAATAAGAAATAATAATAAATCTGATCAAAAAATTGATCAAAGTACATAATTATTATGTAGTTTGATCAATTTGACAATTCTTATATTGTTATATTATAACATTCAGATTCATGAATATATGACTTCATATAAATCATCGTCAAAAAACAATTTCCAAATGAAATCAAGCAAATAAAATAGTGTGTTTAGCATTACATATAAATCAAAAGATACATGATATGATGATATATGACATGATATATGATATGATATATGATATGATATATGACATATGTCATATGATATATGACATGATATGTCACTCACTGAGAGCCCAAGTGTCATCTGGATGTCGTACGGCATTGTTCTTAAGTCGTTGTAACAAAGTATCAGCGCTAACTTTCTTAACTAGATTAACCGCTACACAGTAACACTGTAACAAACCAGAAACGCAATAATTACAAATATATAAATATTCATCCACAGAAGACTGATCATTCTTATACGTTTTAATAAAAAAAGTAATCAAGTAACGCATTATATTTAAGCATCAAGTCACGCATTATATTTTCACTCATTTAATAATTTTAAATGAGTGAAACGTACAGGATATAACATATAATAAAACCCAATACCCAATTTATACTAAATAATAATAACACTTATAGTACTTAATAAATTTCAAATTTGCAATAAAACAAAACAACCATCAAAATAAATTCAAATGTAAACTAAACGCGGCTAATTTAAGAGAAAAAAGATTTGAGCCAATAATTACCCTGCCAGTAGCATACGCCCATGATACTGAGACGTGATTGGTCAGATTAGATACAGTGTTACAGAGAGAAGTGATGTTGATTGGCTGACTGAGTCGCCTTTGTTCAGCCCCTGGCTTCTGGGGGGGCAGTAAAGCCTGAAAAAAAAAATAATCCAGTCAATAATTTGTATAATCAGAAGCAGCTTAGATGAACTACCCATCGAAACAGCAAAATAAATATACTAATTGATTAATACGAATTAAAACTGATGTTAAAAATTGGGTTAGGTTTAGAGTTAGAGCTAGTGTTTACCTTAGGAATGGTTAGGGTTACTAAATGAACTATAGAAGATGATTTATATATTGAAATCATTATTAAAAACCATTATTTAATAAGTTAAATCCTTACGTTTATACACCATGACATTATTATAACCAGATAATGTCATAGTCCAATGAAAAAGCTGTAATAACCATGAAGCTAGAACTTTTAACCAGCATACAACTAAAATTAGTTTATTTTAATTAAAAGAAACTTTTTATTAGGCTTTCTGAAATCCTTCAATAGTCAAGTCAATTATTCTTATTTTCATAATTATTTAATAAAAATAATATCATTTATTTTCTTAGCCTACCGGCAGTGTTGCAGTTTGTCCATTGATCTGAATCGTGATGTTGGGAGGGAAGTAGTCATCTTGTTCTTGACTCGTGTCCAGTGTACAGAAACGTAACTGAATCTGAACGTTATAACCCGACGCGTCGCCTGACATACTGCTGCGTCATAAATGTCAGCAACTCATTGACTTTGACATTTTTTATAAGATTGTGTCATAATGTCATTAATGTCATCAACTCATTAAATATCATTTACTTTGACACAGCATTTATTATTAGATATTAATAATATTCAAAGATATTTATTTTATTCATTTTTATTATTATTAGATATCATTTCCTTTATTCATTTATTTTGTAATTAAATATAATTTATTTTAAATCGTCCATCATTATTATTCAAATTTACATTAAATCTGAATAAAAATTTAAATTTTATTAAAAAAACTATTAAACTTAACTAAAAAAAAATAAATACATAAAAACATTAAATTTGATAAAGATAAAAATTTATCATAAGGTTCATCTAGCATATAAAGCAATCAATAAAAATAATCAAAAATTGTATTACGAATTAAAACTAAACTGTAACATTTAGCAGTACCGAAATGCAAATAAAAATCTTAACAAATTTAAGAAATAAAGATCAATATAAGTAGGCTACCCAGACAATGCAATGTCCTGCGCTTGATACGGAGTCAGAGAAAAAGCAAAGAAACTTGTTTGTAACACAGAAGGCTCTGATGGAACTAAACAGAAAATTATTCATCAAATAATTAGCATCAAAATATAAATAAAACTATCAAATTTAATCGTTAAAAGTCTCTAAACAAAATATTAAAAAAATTAAAGTATTATAAGGAATTAAAGATTCAATAAACATACGCAAATGCACAAACTCATATATAAGTATACAGTGACGCATCAAAAAGGCCCCGACTACTAAATCTAAATTAAATTGAGTGAACTACACCAACCGAGACTTGCAGGTTTCAGTAACTCAGCGAGCATATCATAAAACGGCAGATGATTAAATTTAACGTTAGGATGATCAGGAACCAGTGGAGTGACTTGAGATGATAATGTTAATTGTGGGTAGGTAGGACCACTGCGTAATGCGTCTATATTGCAAGAGAAATAAGATATATGAATCTGTCTCAAAAACTAAATTAAATGCGATACAATTATTCGCATTGTGAATCGAAGTTAACATATAATATCATAATACTTGTTACAATAAAATAAATTTTATACTAACAAATTTATGCAATAAATATAAAAATATAAAGCGTACCTAGAGAATACTGGGAATTAATTTGATGGCCGTCTGAAATGAAAATAAAATTATCTTGAAAAATGGAATTTACTGAACAGTGAGTCGTTATTTAGACAACTTAATATTTTATAACTGCAAAACGTTTCAGACGTTTCAAACGTTTCATAGATAAGTACAAATTGAATAAGAATATTCTGGACACATAAAACTTGAACAATTTAATCTACACAAGAGACAAATGTGTAGTGTAACTATTTCAAATTTAATAAAAAGCAATAAAAGACTACATAGAAAAAGTATTTAGAACTCACTAAAATAATCTGCAGGTTTTCCTGGATCAGATTTTATATTCTGCACATGAGACATAAATCTCCTCCTATTAAAAAAAACAGAAATTACTTAAACCTTACATAAATTTACAAAAATCAACAATTTACATACAATAAATCGACTTAACTGCTAAATTCACATATCTCCGGGCCTTTTAGTATATTTTTTTCTTAATACCTTTGATCCGTTTGTTCGCCTCTCTCTTTTACTATCCATCCTTCCTCTCTTTGTTGTAATAACTAGTTTTTGTTCTTGTTATTACTATAATGTGTATTTTAGATGTTGGTGGCGATGTTTTTGGCAATTTACATTTAATATGTTTGTTTTGTGCGTTCGTAAAAAAATAAAAAATAAAATAAATAAATCTTCTCCTAGTATAAAAACAACAATTTAATATACTAACAAAAATATTACACAACATAATCTTAAATTACATTTCTATGCATTGTTTCAATCTTCAAAAACGATTATTTACATATCGGAAATACATAATGCACCATCTCTACCTAAAATGTGTAATAAATAATTATTGCAACAAATATAAAAGCATTTTTCTATCACAATGGCATCTACCCCCCCCGCCCCCACCCCGCCCCGCCCCTGTCTGTCAATACAAAATCAACGGATTATTAATTTTATAATTTCTGAAAGATTTAGTTAATAAATAAGATTTAAAATTGATTAGTAGTAAACTTATTAAAATGAAATAAAATCAAAAACTATTACTAAATATTACGGAATATTCATAATTCTACACAACACCGTAAAATATATGTGTTGTGTATTTATTTTATACAACTCTGCGAAATAAATTAAATATAGCGCAATAGTTTTATTCAATTGACACTAATCAACAGAACACTTACAAATTAAAATAAACGTCTATATAAAACAAAGGCATCGCGTTAGTTTCATTAACAAAGAAATTTCACACATGCGGTATGCCCACAGCACAATGCTCAATTAAATAAGACACCCGGTCAACAGAATATCCTACAAGAAATAATTCAACAAATATAAAAAAATCTTGTAATATTTTATGCATTTTTATGCAAAAAAGGCGTCACTCTCTAACTTGTAATTTTAATTTTACACAAATAAGACAGATTCACAATAGAACAAATATTATGCTTTAAAATCATTAAATAAATAGACAAAAAAACAGTCGTATAATAAATAAAAGACCTGTATAGTTCTATAATCTTCATCTGTGTCTCCAGTGGCATACCGTGATCGATCAATGACAGAGCCATCCCTAATAAGTCTAATTTGCGTCCGGCACGATATAGATTAGAAAAGGCAAGCAATGAATGAAGCTCAGACTTACGTAAACATAATACCATGTGCTGTAAATATTACGCATCAAATATAACTTACTAACTAATCCTTTATAAGAGGTATTTGATTCGTATAAACTAAGGTTTATATCATAAACAATGCAAAGACGTGACTGTGTTTATCTAAATGGTACAAGCTTATACCATTTGTTTTTTGGATTAGAATTATACCAAGAAATTCTAGATTTTATAAATTATAATTTCTTCAATAATAAAGTTAGTGGCGAAGTGGTTAGAGTGTCGGAATTATAAATCGAAAGAATGTTCGATTAATGCGTCACTCGCTATAATTTAATATAATTTATTATTCCTACACCATACCATAAATCATAATTAGACCCTAACCTTAATTAAACCCTAAATCCTAATTTCTAACCCTAACCCTAATTAGCTTGAGTTTATACCGAATTAGTGTGTACCGAAATCGGTTTATACCGATTTCCCAAATCGTATAATTATTAATTTATTATGAAATTATTTTTTATAATATGACATCTTATTGTATACTAATATCGCTCTTATTTCAATCAAATATCTATAAACCTTTAATATTAATCGTAAAACAAATAGGAAACATTTACATTTTTCGCTATTTATTTTAATCAATTAATAAATAAATAAAATAAAATAAATAAAAACTTTTACTTTTAAGCTATTAATATCCGCCATTGTGAGCAATTTGCTAGATTACTATTTCTACCTGGCAACGTTATTCTACCTGGCGGATTACTTGGTCCAGAATGGTTTTACCCGGTTGCTATTGTCATTCTCTAATCAGATGCCATAGGCGCCGACTACGGGTGGGGGAGGGTTTTGGGCTGGAGCACACCATAAACTCTTTTGTGGGGGAGCTCAGCATCCCACAAAATGACTATCAGACACAAAAATTCTTCTTAAATTTAGTAATTAAATGGCAAGATATGAGAATTTGACGTAGGGAAATGTTTTACTTAGTATTACTTTTAAAGTTATAAAATTTAACTTTCAATTTTACTTTCAACAGTCAGCAGACTCAGCACCAGAGGCGCCGATTATGGGGGGAGCAGGATGTGCACAGCCTCCGTTTCCAAAATCCTAGATTCAATAATAATGATTAATCAATGATTAACCATAATTAAACTTAATAACGATGTTTAAGAATTTTAATTTAGGCCTAACTCAATTAATAATTGTAAATTAAGCAGTTAAACCGAATCCCAACTCGAATTTGTAATGATTTTTTAACAATTTTTTACGGGCCGTTTGGTAGCGCCATCTGTGGAATGAAAATAAAACATTTAACTTTTTACTGCAGGCGGTGGCACCACTAAACGACCCAGTACAAACAGCCCAGAACAAATCAGCCCAGGACAAAACTGCTCCTATGTAACGGCCCCTTCAAAACGGCCCTGTCAAAACGGCCCCCGACAAAACGGCATAAAACATCACCGATAAAACGGCCCCTGACAAAATGGCCACCGACAAAAGGGCCTCAGACAAAACGGCCACCGACAAAAGGCCCTCGACAAAACTGCCCCGACAAAACTTCCCCGACATAAAAGCCCCGACATAACGACATACTCTTAAAACAGTATCACATAAAACTTTTGGAAAAAAAAGAAACAAAGGCTATCACATCAAAATTTTGGTAAAATTAAATAAGCGAAAAAAAGCCACATAAAAATTGAGATATTCCCCCCCCCCCGCACTAAGAAAACCGTTGCGGCACCAGTGGGCAGCACCCCACAAAATTTTCAAAAGCCATTGGATTTTGTGCAATATCCGATAAATTGTGATTATAGAATGACACTATAGCGCAGTAATGTAGATGTTTTTTTTAAATTGTTGTGGAGAAATTGTGAAGGAATTACGCAACAATTCGTCTACAGACTTTTGGTCTACGACACTACGAGTCTACGCTTACCGACAGTTAGTTTACCGACCTTTGATCTACTGACATTTGGTCTACCTAGATAATATAACTCTTACAATAATCCTAACCTCAGCATTAACTCCAAACCATAGCCTTAGCTTTAACCCTAAGATAAAACCTAATCCTAAACCTAACCCTAACACTTCTGTGACTAATCCTAATGCAGTAGATCAAATGTCGGTAAACCTAATGTCGGTAGACGAATTGTCGTGAAATTTTATGAAGGGATCGAAATGATCTGAGAAAAAAATTAATTACATTTTTTGGTAATGATAAACATCAGATTATAGCGTTAATTAAAGTATTTGAAAGATATTATCATTAAATTAGTGAAATACAGCAATATCATATATATTTGATTGCATTTTAAATATAGTATAAATTTGCATAAAACGATGCAAAATTATACGCTTGATGAATAAGGACAAATTGTAGTCAAATTGTTGGTTGAGGGAAAAATCCGTCAAAAGTGTTGGATCAATTGATATTAATACAAACGATTTCGGTACATACATTAAACTACTATTCGGTACTATTCGGTACCATTCGGTATAAACTCAATCTAAGTAGGGTTAGAAATTATGGTTAGGGTTAAGATGTGATTAGAGTTTAGGGTATAATTTAGGTGTAGGTTATAGTTTGACTCTATTTAGGGTTTATGGTTATAGAAAGCTCAGTAGCGATTTCAATTTTATTTGGATTGATATCGTTTTGTACCGAACTCGTTTGAAATGCATTATAGTAAATATGATTTATTTGCTACAACATTGATGAGTCAATTATTGTGTGTATCCAAAACGGAAAATAGAATTTGACACCATTAAGTTATCGCATTTAATATAGAGAAGGATTTCTTTTTAACACAATCCTGTGTGATAAAATGAGTTAATTCCATTGAGTACATATGTTTGATTATGCTTTTCTCTCATTGGGAGCATTTAGCTCCCATGTCTTCATCCTTCGCTTGGTTTATCCATATTTTATGACAAAATTTTTGAAGATTTCATAAGAATATTTTCTTAGATGTTATAAAATGTGTGATCAGTATTCATCCAACCCTCCATCTGCGCTTGATCACTACACTGATGATAGACACGCCTACTTCACAGTCGGGGGACAGTACAGTCCCATGTCTACTTCCTGTTCCGAAGATGTAAGTGTTGCCTTGTTGTACATAATGTTTATTATTGACATCATAAGATTTAAACACATGAGGTTTTGGGAATGAAAATTGGTTAATCTCTATATGTGCTTCTTCCAATGTTAATATGTTTGCATGTACTGTGTTCAATGTCTAGAGTACACACAGCGATTTATTTGTGCAATATGCAGCCTTTTTGTTCTGATATTACTTTAAGCAAAATAACAGCATAAGAACAATAAATGATGATGATTTATAAAAACATCGTAAGTTAATTGTCATGGATTACCGTATATATAACGTTGCAGATGTAGCTTTTAATTTAACCACTTAATATGCACGCTTTAGATGCTTAAAGTAAGTGCTGTACTAAAAAGTATGTACAGCAAGTCAGCGAAAAAGCTAGCTTTCTGGTATTCGAACCTGAATCTGTCAGATCTGAGTCCAGCACTCTAACCACTTCTCTATCGAAACTTGACACTATGTATCATAAATAATTTATTATTTGAAATAATATCCATCACTCGGGAATGAAGTACCGAGTAAAAATAAATAAATAAATGACTTAGGATAAGTCGAGTGATGATGACGACTCTGATGACACAGAACGTAAAGTCATTGTTGGTGTTTGCGCGATGATGAAGAAGTCTCACTCACGGCCCATGCAAGAAATACTAGAGCGTCTCACTCGCTTTACACGCATTGAAACTAGCGTCTTTCCAGAATCAGTCATTTTACAGGCAAACAAAATACGCATTTATAAATTTAGAACAGTTACATCAGAGAGTTAAATTGTAAATGATGCGATTGCCCTTGTGTGTAGGATCTTTACTTATATTTGTGTTAAGTGTAAGGGCAGCCAACAGCAAATCAATTACGTACTTGTTTAGGGTATTAGGACATTTCGTCAAAGTATGATTCGTCAATGACTATATACCTCTAACCCGAACCCTAACATTCTTATAACCTCTAACCCTAAACCTAAACCTAACAGCAACCTTAAACGTAATGAATAGTCCTTGATGAACAGTCCGTTGATGAATCATCCTTTGATGAAATGTCCTTACAACGTAGTTTAGTAATTTTATTCTTTTTGTCTGATAGAAATAATTTTGTCTGTTTAGAAATAAAATAGAATATTTCAACTGGTATTTTTTTCTATAGATGCTACAATTTAAGTTTGGATTGTTAAATCAGCATCTGAAGCAATGTATAGCAATTTTGTAAATTATAATAGTGCCTTATTAGATGTTATTTCCTTTAACACTTGTAAGTGCTGTTAATTTACTCTCCAAGGGACGAGATAGAGCTCTGTTATTTGTATGATTAGGATTTGCAATGAAATATTTAAAAAATGTTTATGTAATTGTTAAGTTTTAGTATAATGAATAATCATTTCATTGATTTCTTATGCATCTCTCCAAATCAGGATTAATCCAAGTTTAATTCATATTTAAATTCAAATTTAATTCAAGTATGAATTTAAATAGGAATTAAAATTGATTTGTGATAAAAAAATACAACAAAATTAATAAAACAACAATTCAATAAAATTGATTTGAATTTCTAGATGTTTACTTTTGAATTTTTTTCAATAGAAACTTGTACTTATTAATAAGTACGTTTATTTTGCACATTTAGGAGCCGATAGAGAACTGGCCGTTATGTGATTGTTTCATAGCGTTTCATTCTAAAGGATTTCCTTTAGATAAAGCCGTGCAATACACTGAACTACGCAAGCCTTATGTTATTAATGACGTCTACATGCAATACAGTATTCAGGATAGGCGCGTCTTGTTATTATGTTAATGTTTAAATACTTTTAATTTCATTGACATTTAGGATCAAAATCGAGTGACGTGATATTTTGGTGAGAGATGCGATAGTGCTATGCTCTGTTCTCGCAAATTTGAGCAGTCAAATGCAGGCATCTGAATGCCTGCAGTCAGATGTCGGCATATAAATGCCGGCAGTCAAGTGTTGGCATATAAATGCGGCATCTGACTGCTGGCATTTAGATGCCAGCATTTGACATTTGTCAGTCAAATGCCAGGATCTAAATTCTGGCTTTTTTTGTGGAAAAATCAAACATTTCTTCATAAGCCGATGATTTTAATAAGTCAAACATTTTACTAGCCAAACATTTAACAAGTCGACGATTTTGATACAGACACAAGATGATCATTCTTGGTAGATGTGAGGGGGGTATGGGGGGATGGTGTTAGTGTTAGGGGGTGGCAAAAAATTAAACATTTTGCCCCCAAAAAATTAATATAATTTCTGACGAACTTTTTTTATTGGGACTTACTATTTAAGATTAGATTGAGTGCTTATTGTCTCTACATTATTCATATAGGTTTTTAACTGAATCTTATTTGTTCAGTGGATTGTGTTTTATTTTAGATGTAAAGTTTATAAAAGATTAGCTGAGGAGGGCATTGAGAAGCCAAGATATGGTACTTTATATCGTGACTCTACGGGAGAAGCTCGTTAGTTCTATTAGTTTATTATTTATATGTAGTCTATTACGTCTTGATGGCACTAATTAGTTACTGATCTTTATTTCTACTCTGTTTATTATTTTAATCCAGTATTACTTCCATATTACTTCTTGTTATCACTAAGCAATTACTTGTCTTTATTTTCATTCTCTTTATTAATTCAATCTAGCTTGCAGTTGCTTTTTGTTATCAAAAAACGATTACTTTTATCTTTATTTTGTTTTTTGATCTGTTTGCTTTAAGCATTTTTTATTTGAGTTTAATAATGAGTAATATAATTTAAGATAATAAATATCATTTTAACTTATGGCCTTCAATTTATACTATATATAATTTGTAGCCTTTAGTATTGTAATTTTAAGGTTAATTTGTATCCAGATTTCTATGAAATTTATATCATAAATATGTTTAATTTCTTATATTTCTTTAGGCAAATTAATAAACAGATAGTTTTTGTGTTTTCTAGAATGTTCTGTGGTTGAATCAGATGACTATATTCAGGTTGACAACGATGTATTTCATAAACCGTTTGTAGAGAAACCAGTGAATGCTGAAGATCATAATGTTTACATTTATTTTCCAGCAAGTGCTGGGGGTGGCAGTCAGAGACTCTTTCGCAAGGTGCGTGTCGGGAATTGAGAAAATCATTCAGATTTTATTTTTAGATTATGTTTATTCAAAATTTCTATTTAGATTTTGTGGTGTAAATTGTTGATAATAATATCTTTTTGATAATTTTTTAATTTAATTGTATATCTGGATTGTAGTGGTAATAGTAAAGGAAGGACATTTTTGTGGACTGAGTTAATGACATTTACTTAGTTTAAGATAAGAATTAATAGATATTTTTGATGACTTAGTAACTAGCAATTACGTACTTTGGATGAAAGTGATAAACTTCATTTATTATTTTGATTTTGCTGTGTCCATAGATTTGTAGATAAATGTACAGTCGGGATAATTTTATGATTCTTTTCAGTTGTTAATGGACAAATATTTAAACTCTTATAGCAAGAGGAACTTCTATTATACAATTTGTGATTTGGACCATGATAATGAACATGATTGAGTCTGGCAGTTGTTTTATAAACTTGACGTAAAACTGTTCAGATTGGAAGTCGCAGTAGTGTGTACTCTCCTGTTAGCAATGTTCGTAAAAGTGGTTCATTCATCTATGAAGATTTTATGGCTACTGATGGTACAGACGTTAAGGTGAATATTGGCTTATTTGTATCAATTGGTTATTTAATTGCATTTCTTAGGCTTTTAAGTGTCTTTTTAAATTTTAGAGTTGTGGTTTAGGGTTATGGTTAGGAGGATTTTGGTTAGGATTAAGGTTATTTAGAGTTTCCCTTATAAATATCATTTATGAAATTGTATCCGATCTTATCATATTATTTCTTAATATAACATTTTATAATGTAAATTACATTTAAATGAATTATTGTAGCAATGAATTGCTTTAAATTGCTGATATTTCATACACTTTGAATAATTTGATACTTAAAAATAACATAATAATATCATGGATGATTTTATATTATTATCTTGATAACATATTACAACTCAATTAAACACAATATAAATTTCCAATATAATTTAATGCTACACAATAAATTCACATCTTGTGTTGCGCATATACTAGGTATACACAGTAGGTCCTGACTACGCTCATGCTGAAGCTCGCAAGTCTCCAGCATTGGACGGTAAAGTGGAGAGAGACAAGGACGGTAAAGAAATTAGATACCCCGTCTTACTGTCTGCTAAGGAAAAAATGATCGCTAGAACTGTGTGTCTGGCTTTCAAGGTTTTTAGCATTTTCTTTACTTTTACAAAGTATTTTATTGAGTATATTGCTGGTTAAAGTAAATAAAATTAATTAAATTCTAGTTTAATTAATGTATATACTAATGTAATGAAATGTAAGTTTAATGTGTGTTTAATCATTTAAAGATGATGTTGCGCGTAACATCG
>JAQIXG010004671.1:0-12543 GCA_034700105.1 Oconnorella tubifera
TGGTTTTTGCAGGAACCATTACACTTTAATATGGTTTCCTCTCTCAGTTGACGGTTTGTCCTCCCTGCTTGGGTGGACAGAAAGAAAATAGACACTATTTTCTTTGACTGGTTTTTGCAGGAACCATTACACTTTAATATGGTTTCCTCTCTCAGTTGACGGTTTGTCCTCCCTGCTTGGGTGGACAGAAAGAAAATAGACACTATTTTCTTTGACTGGTTTTTGCAGGAACCATTACACTTTAATATGGTTTCCTCTCTCAGTTGACGGTTTGTCCTCCCTGCTTGGGTGGAGCATGTGTGGCCTTTCCTGATACTGAGGGACATCTGCGACATCGTCACTCGACGGTTAAACAGACGTTAAACTGTATAGATTGACTTTATTATTGAATATTAAAATGATATTTTGCTATATATATGTATAGCAATCTCGCGGAATTAAGTCAACACTAATTTTAAAAGAAATTTTTGCATCCACTTAATAACAACCCAATCAATTTCATTGTCCCATTTTCATGGTTTAAACATCGATCACTATCTTATCCGATTAAGACGAAATTCAGTTGCCTAATAATACTAAGAGTATTACTTATTGACAAGCTACGTGCCTGGCTTAGTCTGATTCAAAACGGAACAGCATTCAATCACTTGAATTATTGCGTTTAAAATAAGATACAGGTGATTACATTATAAATCCTTAAAATTTGCAAACTGTAAGCACACTCAGTTTCATATATTTCAAGATTTTCTGAGATTTGTTTCGTTTCAAATTTAAAATACTTGGTTGCTTCCCTTATTGTATATTATTTATCTAAGCTTTGCAGATGTATGCAAAGCTCTAATCATATCATATTTTAGAATTATTACTGTAAACACAGAGGGCCAGGGGCTTCTGCATCATGTTATTTTTGCAGGGATTTATAATTTCTTGCTCAACTAAAGCCTATGCTCAATTGTTGTGTCACAATGGACGGCTGAGTCAACGGCGGAAGTTACTCTAGATAGTACTAATGAAGAAAATTATAAAAAGAATCAGAAATGTTAGACTGTGTGCTGTCACAAATCTGAAGAGATTTTTAATCAAACTCATCATGAAAATATTATTTATTATATTATTATTGTTATTATTATAGCGATGAATATTGCCTTAATCAAAGTCTGTGATTTTTCACAATTAATCGGATAAGATATCTAGTTCGATTAGTTTATGTTAATCTGTAATTATAGAAAGTAATATATACAAAGATATAAACTGTAGATATACAGAATTACAAATGCTAAGTTGTATATACAAAAATTAAATTCAAGTAATTTTATTTATTGTTTTAATTAACTTCGGGGTAATTTATTTAATCCTGTTTTAAAGATTTTATAATAAATCACACTTAATGGTAATTTTAAACCTTTCGAATTATAAAAATCAAACTATTGTCATTAATCTTACCAAAGTTACTGTCACAAAAACTCATAAAATATTACCTATACAATCTGATAACTTCAGTTCTAACAGGATGGAAATGTAATGTAATGACGTAATGAGGAAACTTTTTGCTATCTCGAGTATTTCCTGACAATAATGATTTCCGTGTATTGATTGGATGCTATTTGTAGCACAAGATTTAGTTTTCTAGGCTGCTGTTTAATCATCTTATATGATGATAGAATGTCGATAGGATTCTATGTAATAAGAAACAATAACCGAAGTTGCTTTTAGATCATAACTTACATTAATGAATACTGCAGCAACTCAATTATAGCATATGGTAGGCCTATACTTATTGATTCTACAACATGTGCACAACATATTCTTAATTTTATACATGTTTACTTAATTTTCATTGTAATACTGTAATAAAATTCTAAACATATTCTTAATTGTAGGCTGTTTACTAAATATTCATTATAATATTGAAACAAAATTCTCTATTCAAAAGAGATCTTTATAATATTTATTCATGAAATAAAGAATAGTATCCAATAAAGAAATTCTTCGAAATTTACTCCTGCTTTTAGCAAACCAATAACGTGATGGGAGGAGATCCTTTGGCAGGCTCTGGACACGGGATGGCGTGGGTCGCGGTGTTTGTTATTGACAATTTGACACGGTGACACCTGGTTGCGTAATATTTCTTATTCTCGGCATTTCTCTTCGCTTGTCGTACGTTGTGAGAATGTTTGATTTATTGGTTGAAATTTATTAGAAAAGTTCTAATAAAATTATTTCATTTCAGTATTGTTCCTATAATTATACTATATTGTAAAAAATGGTGAAGAGGAAAATGTTCTAATTTAAATCTCTAATCATGGTAGAGAACCGATATCAGGGGAATAGCTGATCGTGAGGGGGGAGGGGTAGGGATCATACACTCTCGTTGAAAGAATTTTTTTGTTTCAATGTTGAGTGTGTCGATATTATAGTGGTAGTTTCCTTTAAAAATAAGTATTGTGAAACCACTTTATGTTAAGGAACATTATGCACGTTTACTTGCACATTTAGCTTATCTATAATTGATATACGAGTACAAAAATTAATAAATCGATCAAGTTTTTCTCTAACGCCTATATAGAAATGTATATTCTATTCACTTTTCTAAATAAAAAACTGATTTCACTTCAATATGCCTCTATATTAATATTACACATAAATATATATAGTTGTCACATAAATCACTTATATTTAAAAGCACTTATGAATGTCGATGATTTGTTATTATATCAATATCGGTTTATGAACTGCATTTGATAAATATCTCAAACTTACAATTAGAATCGTTTGACGTCAGTGGCAGATTTATGTTCTCTGTCTGTAGGGGGAGAGGAATTTTGTTTTTAAGGACTAAATCCCGTCCTTGGACGGGCTTTAAGGCTAGCAGGCCCAGTTCGTCCATTAGGCGAACTAGGCAATTAACCGCCTAGGGCCGCCAATTTTAGGGGCCGACAATTTCGCTAATAAACAATTAAATATCGACTAAAGATAATAAAAACATGGCAGAAATAATTTTAAAAAATAATTTAAAAAAAATCAACAAAACGTCAGCTAAATTTTTTGGTATACATAGCCCGATTTGCCACCAAAGTGTAGCTGTGCCTAGGGCCGCCAAATGTCTAAAGTCGGGCCTGAAGACTAGTAATGAGTTAAGTCACATCCTTTGCAGCAACACGTGGCAAGGGCTACTTGCTGAGGGGGGGGGCATAGGGGTGGTATTTCAGACCTCCTAGTACGGTGTCGTGGGAGAGGACAATAAGATTAAGTGAGGGGCGGATAAAGATTCATTAGCAGAGGAGAAATATCCAGATAGGATATTAATGTAATATTATAGTAGGATAGGTAATATTATAATAGGATGGGAAATGTAATATTTTTATGGACAGGGAGAAATTTATCCTGAAAAAATTATCAAACTTATAGAAATTTATATAAAAATTTCATATTAACTTATATGAAAAGCAAACCAATTGGCCTTCAACTTTTTAAACTATGAATTTGTCTCGTTCTTGTACTGGTTTAACGTCTTGTAAGCAGTAATTAAAAGACCTCACTGGGTTTTGGAAACTGTACCAAATATGTACGTTGATTCTTAATTGTTGGAAGTTTACAGTTTACAGTTGCGACACAACGCCTATTTAGCCAAGACTATCGCTATGCAATAATGAAATTATTTTAAAGCCCAATCTCCAGAACGATGCATGTTTACCCATCTGATCACTTCAACGTATAACACTCTCAATGTTACGGTAGGTAATTTTAAACGCCAGCATTGATAGCTCCAAGCGTATTATATCTAGAGGGACATGATCAATAATCCATAGATCAACTGCCAACACGGGAATACTCCGCTAACTATCGCTGCTCCCATAACATCATATACTGAAAACAGAATCTGGTTCCATGACTTATTGCAAGGCTCATCTCTTACGATTAAACTTATTGCAAAGACCATGGTTTTATAATCCAACAAAAAGACTCAACTGACAGCTGACACTTCCAACTTATCGCATGTTACCATAAACATCACTTCATAAGTGATGTTCCGTAATGGATCTTGAATTACCTGCGTGATCGTGATGATATATGGAATCTATTTAATCAAATTCTCGATATAGCGTCGAGTACTTAATAAAACAGTAAGTATTTTCTAAACTCATACGAAATGGACTTGAAGAAAACACCACTCAAGCTTTTATCAAAAGCACGAGATGGGTCAAGTACTTCTAACAATAATCTTTCCAGCATTAATCTAAAGTATAGGGCAATAGATTAAACAGGAAAGCTCAATCATCCATTCTTCATACATGTTCAGATAGGGTAGCACATATATAAAAATACACGAAAAGCGTTACTTTCATATTTGAGATAGGTCAAACATTGGATAACACTGCTCGAAATCTTCCAACACAAACTATCACGAAGAATAAATTTCCCGCCGACATCTGACGCGATGCCGGGGCGATCCACTACAGCAATAAGTCGTAATGCACTTGAGCCGCACCCAGCCGGTGTGTCGACCACACCGATCTACCGAGAGGTCACTTGTACAGACCCTAGGACTGCTTTAACCAAAGCAGGTTCCTGATCCCGCAGGTATGAATGCGTCGAAGCAGTATTTTAACCTATTGACACACAGAGACGCGATATCGATGAGCGAAGAGGAAACCCCCATGGCACTAGCCAACACTGATTTTTTTACTAAACAAAATACTTAATTTTGTCACAAAGTTGCGAACAATTTTTTTATACTGTCTCACATTTATTTTATTTAAATCAATTTGGAGATCCCCCCCCCCCCATTGCTCAATTCATGGTTATAATTCACTGCTACAATCTTTTGTATTAAATTGTACATCTCCCCAATCTTACTGTTTTCGCTATTATGACAAAAAGGTCCAAAACATACAAAATATTAATTTTTTCTCACTTATGCCTTGATCTAATTCATTGGCCTAATTCATAAATGTCAATATTAAAAGTAAATATAGGAAGTAAAATGAAAATCTAATTTGAATATTGTATGTATTCGTAATAATTAATGTACATATAATTTCTATTTATATATTTTCCTTGTTGACTCAGCCGTTCATCCTTAGGATTTCACGGAAGTTAAAAAGTAAGCCGTGAGGCTCCCATTCGGTTTTGCGACTCAACCGAGTTAGGGGTAGAGAGGGTTTAGGGTTAGAATTTTGGCTTCAATAGTGAGTACTAATTTTGGGCACGGATAAAATTCTTATTTGCTGATTGGGATGGGTAAAATTCTGATTGGAAAACGTTGATTGATTGATTTTTTCTTCTAATTACTGGGTTAAATGCTGATTTGAAAATTCTGATTTTGCTAAATAATTAAGTATTTTTGTCTTTATTCTTCCGCAGTTGTCCAATCGGACCTGTGTCTAGTGCTATATACCGTTGGATTCGTCTTATAAAGGACTACAAGAATATCCATAAATTGTTTGTTGCAAATAAAAAGTAATCTAGTTATAAGCAAAATAGTGAGTAATATTACCTTTTTATGAATTTAGAAAACTCTGCAGACGGTATATAGGGTTAAGTTTAACTTCATGAAAAACTGTATTATATGAAGGTGTCTTTGATGTAGCTTTAAGCACTTTACTTTTAAGGGTGCAACACTTTAAAGAAATAGTGATATTTCTGAAATTCAAACCTCATCCGAGTTGTAAAATTTGGGAAACTGGTATAGTTTAATATTAGATTAACTATATGTGGTGATTCATTTATGCTGTAATCTTATTGACTTAATACGCATTAATTAAATATTATCCAAATTTTAGATTCTTCAATTCTTTCACAACAATATGAGTAGAATTTACAGCAACGAATCTCTCTCCACCCTCATTGTCAACACAATTGACTGGCCAACTAAATGGCCCCCTTGCTCCCATCAACCCAACCCAACCAAAGGCAGCCTTATAGAAGGCACCATCATCAATCGTCATCGTTATCTCATCAACGATACACTCAAAAACAAATCAAGATACTTTGTCTTTTACGTAAAAATCCGTCGATCTCACAAACGCGTATTTGACTCATCTAATAAAGAAATCGAACCAAATTTCAGCGAAACTGAAAAAATTCGAACCGGTTATCTTCATTCTTCATACAAAACTACAGCTAAAGGTAAATCGGATGTTCTTTCATTTAACGAAGTTGAAGAATTAATCCGATGCAATGAACTTACTATTTTAACAGAAAAGCATAACCAGGCTGGATGTATCGCTCTCTGGATTGAGGATTCGCAGATATCCGGGATGGAGTTTGATAACGGGGATGAAATTCGCGTTAAAACGAAGGGATCTGGACCATTTGTTGAGAATATCGCTAAGTTGGATGCTGTGTCGAGCGTTGCGTGTAATTACGCGGGTGGGGAGGATGTTGGGGGTTCTTGGACAGATAAAGTATTTGCGGTGAAAGCGAATCAAGGAGGGTCTGATGATTCAAAGGGTGGTAAGGATAATGAGGGAGCAGGGGAGGATGAGTGGGATGACTAGTAGTAAATTTTATACGTTATAAATATTTTTATTACTTTAGATTTGTATTTAAACAACTTCAGCTTCAAGTTTGTTACTATAGTAGTGGCTTCAATTGATATATTACTGTTTTTATAGTTGTCACTTCACTTGATATATGATACATGCAAAATTGGAAATACTGTATCAAAATCAATAAGTACACTAAAATATTGTGTAAATCAATACTGTGTTAAAATCATGGCCTAGTTTATAGTTGTTTCTGATTTGGATTTGATATGGCTTAGATCTGATTTAGTATATACATATATTGTAGTGGTTTCAGAATGTAATATAATTTGAAATAGTTATTTGGTTTCTGATGGAGCAGAGAAAATATTTTATTTCAAAGATTTGCGGAAAAGTTATTATGTTGTCGGGATATGGCTTTCATTATAAAAAAACAACCAAATGTTGTAACTTATTTATTCCTCATAAAATTCAGTTGTTGCAGTTAAGTAGATTTCTTATTTTATTGCGTTTTAGATATATGACGAACTGTCGTCTTTTTTATTCTTTTATGAATAAATTACTTAATAATTAAATTTGAGTTTCTGAAAAGTGCAGAAGATATTTTAAATTACAGTTTCAGCTGGGCTGGAAGGGGGGGGAGGGAGTGCATTGAGTGCATTGTATTTTTATATCTGACATATTTCATCTTTTTCTACTACTCTGTATTAGCCATTAGTTCTGTTATAATTTATATTTCTTTAATCTTTTTTTGATATATATTACCAATATGATCTGTTGATATGCTGCCTCGCTTTTATTGTATTGACTTATAGCTTACTTATTAGTTTTTGGTGCTGTTACAATTATGAATCGATTATTTTTCTGATTGTATTAAATGATAAATTGAAATAAATTTTGCCGCTTCGGCGTGTTTGTGAAAAGTTATTGCAAATTTAAATCAATTGATTATTATTATAACTGATAATAATCAATTCTTTTTTATAGGCCAATGTAATATATTGTAGACTTTGTAACATTTAAAAGTACAAAATTAATAGGCAGCACAGCTAAAAGTATAAAAACTATAAATAGTCGACTATGAATTAAATTCTTAATGTATTTATCTCTTTTGCTTATTAGATGAACTACTAAGGAAAAGAATTTAACATATTAAAAAGAATTGAATAAATTGATAATAATGATTAACAATCACGATGCAGGATAATAGATGCAGGATTTGAATCTTTTTTATTGATATTATATACATATAGTAATTTATAACAGAGAAACTAAACTATGCTTAGAGTATTGGAAAACTGTCAGCGTAATATACAATATATAATAACTGTATAATTAGATGAACACTATAGACTAGTGACGCTAGTCTTAGAGTCTAATAAAACTTGAATTAATACAGAGAAAAGCATATTTAGAAACAGATAAAATATCTATGAAGACAGGATTACCAAAAAAATAATGAAGCTTTCTACACAAGACAAGTAGTTTCATGAAATTAAGGAAATCCAGAAATATATAAATCAAAAATATCAAAAATATTCATGGTCTTCAATTTCAATCACAAGTTAGCGTATGGGAATTAGACCTACACAAAATCAGAAACATATAATAAAATAATTTAATACACTTTTAGTTATAATTAAATATATAATAAATTAGTTTATATAAATATTAAAATTTAATGAAAACGACATATTATTAAATTAAGGAAATAAATTAATCAACATTATATGGTAAAGTATGAAGGATTAATATAAAATAATGACAGTATTTAAATGTAGTTTTAGAGTACCCAAATTAAGGTCACAAATTGCTAAACTGTTGAAAAATCAAAACAATCACTAACAATAAACCCCCAAAACATAAGAAATCAATCAAGTTAGGGTTAACAACAGTCTTGCTATGCTTTACTATAGCGTTTTAACATAATTGTTTCAACAAAATTGTATGTGGCAATATATTGTTTACCACGCTTGCAAGAGTAAATCTATTTTTTCATCTCCACATTTCATCGTGGATCCCATAGAGAACATTTTGATTTAGTTTCTGATGCTTCTCTAATCTCACTGGCGTTTTATCATGGCAACATTCCTCGATTAGTTGTAAACTAGATGATTTTCTTGCAATTCACGACAGACTGATTGCAACAAGTAAACATTTAAAAAAACTACTCTTTTTACATAACTATTTTTAGGAACTTTTAAAAACACGATTTATCCATATTTGAATTGTTTTACGATACGTGTTTTGATGCTGACATATATTAAGCTTACTGATAGCTATTATAGCGTAAGTTTTACAGTGTGGAGTTACTATGTTAAATAAGTTATTGGAGAAATCGTTTATTGTCCTATTGTATTTTTTAAACAAACAAACTTAGGTTTTAATTAAGGGAATTCAAATAACAACGTGCAGTGCTATTCTATCCATAAATAAATCGAAGAGTACAAAGAAATAAATAGTAACTGAGATTAAGAGAAATAAACTTGCTTAGTATATATTTCTTTATATGTAATTATCTTATCAAGTTATAGTAGAGTATTATTTGATGCGATAAATTCTCATGTCAAGTAAACTCTGATTCTTAAGTTTGATTGCTATTATAATGTGAAGAATGATGTTATCTGAAGCAATAAAACCGATGCGATTACGCAGTTATGGAGTACGAGTTAATAATTATTATTTCAGTGAAATATAGGCTGATATCCATTATTTTGCATCAATTATAATATATTTTATAATGGAATCAATAAATTTTAACAGAACGATCTTGAACTTAAAATCTAGTGCACGTAGTAGCTACGTAGACTATAGGCTTAGCAGTAATTAGGCTTAATAAATTAGCTGAATAATATAAGAGAAATCCAGCTATAGATTAGATATAGGATTTGTGTACATTATTTAACCTGAATTTAAAAAAAATCTGTACGCATTATGTTAAATATCTTTTTATGTGTTGCCATATATGTTTTGCTATTTATTTTATCTTTGCTAATTCATCTTTTTCATTGATTAATTATAATAATAATAGTTAACATGACACGGTATTGTTTCACACTGTTTTATCTCAAAACAACTAATCAGCTATACAGTTAATCAGCCAATAACGCCAATGATTATGTTTTTCCATAATGAATGTCTTTTCTCTTTCTCATCAGTGCAGAAATGAGTTTATTTTCGCTATGATATGAATTGGCTCGCTTAATGAACTGAACTTGAGGATCAATTAGTGCAGACAGCTTAATTATAGACTCTTACGATTTATGAAACAATCTGAGAGATATTATATAGATCTATAGATAGCAGTTATCATTCAAATGAGGGTATGCCTCAGCAAGATAAACAAAACAAAATTGTAAACGACATCATAAACATCAAACATTGTAGTTAAGCTCGCATTTTGAGATAATCTAAAATGATCTGAAAATGAAAGCAAGCAAAATATAGAACAAAAAACATTTTCGTAATTAATGAAACTTCGTTAACTGCATCACATTTTATAATCGCGGTAAAAGCAATAGGCTTAGATTATCTCAAAATGTGATAATGTGATAATCAAATTAACTACAATGTTTAAAAATTGTAGTTAAGCTATTGCGTTAGATAAGTAAATGAATGCCTTAACGCTTAAGTACTGTGTGTGACAATTCATTTTAAACACTTTATTTGTTTATCTTGGCTGTAATTGGAATTTAAACACAATTCGTAGAGGACTCCTTGAAGTCTCTTTCCAATCACTGAGAATGAAACGTTAATTTTTTTTAAATCGAGCGAATTTGGCTTGATCTTAGTTTTATTGTCGCTCTCTGCAGTTTGATACTCAATGATACGACAATGATACATATTATCTAAAATATGAAAAAATGTATAAAACACGTATTTAGCAAGTTAATTATAATTTCTAACAGTCCGTGATACGGTGTATAACATTTTATATTACGAGAATAATAATATAATTGTTACCCATAACCTGAACGATTGACTTTCAGAGAAAAAAAGTATATTGTTTGCAGAAGAAATTGTTAGTAACATATGCTGCTAAAGACAATTAAATATTTTGAGAAAATACTTATTTATAGTTTCATTAAACCATTAATAAATAGAAATACATTTGCTTCGCTAGAATTAAATAAGAATTGAAATAAATAGATAAATATAGAAATACACCTAAAACTAGTAGTCAAAGCATTTCTTAAATAAATTAACGATTGTGCCAAATATTTCAATTGTTTATTAAGACTGCTATGGCTTGAATAGTGAATCCGACCCTTATTGACTGAAGAAGAATAAAGTTGCTGTTTGCAAAACTATTGAAGTCTGCTGACTTTTATTCCTGGATGAAAGCCTCTGTGATTCGACTGAATGGAGATAATTAAGAATGGGCATGACAGGAATACTTCTAAAGTCACCAGTTTAGCAGGAATGATAAAAAAGTTAAAGAAATAATATTGTGACAGTAAAGACGACACGTCAGTCCACCATAATTGAAGAGTTTGGTAACTATTAAATAAAGTAAATAAAATAATATAAATAAATACTATTAAGAGTAACTATTAAAACATCTTTGACTCGCATCCATTTTTTTAGTTAATTGTATGATAATCTTAGAGATTATTGACTTATAATTATGTACAATGATACAAGAAATAGGGTTCAATAGTGATATAGATGATTGGGATTAATTAGAACAATTTCTTAGATAAGATTTCACAAGTTGGGGGCAGGGGGGTGCCTCTCAAAAATGAAGGAATAATTTTTGTAAAGTTATAGGGCCTAATGCATGTTTGCTCATTTTTACACTTAATTAACGGGGCAGGAGTTAAAACCAAGAGGAGAGGGTCATCACTAAATTAACTCATTTAACGCTATAAAAAACATTTTTACCTCTAAAAGGGGTTATAGACCCTACGAGCTACACCCCCCCCCCCTTCTATTTGGCATCGCTATTTTCAATTTAGTACATAGTCTCCAATATAATTTTTTACTTATTACATTTTTCATTCTATATTATTGAATTTTATTGCATGATATTAGTATTATATACAGTATTGTATATTACTACAGTTGTGATATTTCTTTGCTGTCTTTTCATCGAGCTTGTCGTATAATTTTTTAAGTTTTCTTTAAAAAACAATATTGAAAGTCTCTTGTCAGCTTTGTGTGAATAGATATATTTAACATTGCAATTCCATATTATGTGCTGTACATTGAGTTTGTGATCAAGGAAACTGCTGTGTAAGGAGTCACGAAGTCCTGATCCCAAATGACTTTCTAAATCGATTTCATTATAAAGCATTTCGTATGAAAACTTCTTAGAGAATTAGTTTTTCTTTTCATTGATTGAACGCGAAAGCTTGAAATCTGAAAGAATATACTTTCTTTTGATTACATTTATAGAAGCTGCTATCTACTTAATTTTAAAATTTATACACCTAGGTGTTAGTTATATGCATATATTTTATAGACGTGCAGTATCTTTTTGTTTACAATTACAAATAAAATAAAATATTAACAATAAACTTTGAAAAAGCATTAAAGTGTAATACAAAATATTGAAATAGATATTATACTAATATTCGTGATATTCAATTGTTGAATTGAAATTATTCTTTTGATAGTTTTGAATGAAAGCAATCTTGTTACCATCTCTAATAACATTATGACAAATATCGAAGAATATGCTTCAATTGGTATTCTTTTCACAGCAATTATGTAATTGAAGTTTAATTATTATTGAATAGCTTGTGTTTGGTTGTTGTCTACCTTGGATTAGTTGACTAATAACTATTCTCTGATCAAAGAAATATCAAAGAAAGATCAAAGAGAGATCAAAGAAAGAACCGAGAGAAAAATCAAAAAACTTCACAATACTATTGAGTCCATGTGCACTTACCCCTTTACGGTATATCCCAGCGTGCAATGCTGAAAATCTGAATTTATTTTTATTATTAATTACAAATTTTTTTTTTTTTTTTTTTTAGTTTGCACAAGCACATTCAGACAATTTCTAATAAAATAAATATACAATAAATACATAGTAGAAGAAATAAAAAAG
>JAQIXG010004672.1:0-12540 GCA_034700105.1 Oconnorella tubifera
CGGGTTAAGATACATGCTTGTTATCTAAGCAATAAAATATACAAATTATAAGTAGGAATTAATTATGAAAAATCACTTGAATCTAAAATTATAATTTTCTCCTTTTAGTATCTCAAGATCTGGATCTTTTCATTTATCATTGATTACTGCAGGAACTGTAACTATAGCCCTGGAAATTACAGCATAAAACGTGCTATTAAGTTTAACATATAAATATATATACAAAGATCTTATCGCACATTTGTTTTACTGGATGTTCATGATATTTTAATCACAATAGAAACAGTCATGTATAATTCTGCAATATTCATTTCTGATGTCAGTTATCTTTTGAACGATAACACATCTTCAATATGAATAATCCATGTGTTTCAAGTCTTTTCAGAAGTTACTGCATTAATTACAATCGCTAGTATCACTTTCCTGTTGACAATAATCTGTGCTAACTGACATTAACTTAAAACTTCTAATTACACTGACAAAATATAAAATAAATATCAAAAGAAGATTATTCATTTCTTCTCAGAGTTTCCTGAAAGCACATGGAGCACCCTTTATAAGCATCCGGGTGACTATGATCTCTATCATTGCGTGTTACTTGTGGATCAAGCTGAAAGTAATAAGGGGCTCCCTCTAAATCCATTCCAAAGTAATAACCTGATGGATTAGTCCCCATTTCACTCGAGTCCAGTCTCTGTCTGATTACGTGATGGTGTGGAGAAGGAGGTTGCTCGAAATAAGACTGCCCTTGATTATCTGACTGGAAGGCAAATTGGTATTGACTTTGTTGCGGAACTCTGTAAGCATTCTGTTCATCGTTTGGAGTTAAACCTGGCATAGTCTCACCGAAAACACTAGTTGGTGTATCATTCAAAACGTAAGGATTGCAGGATAGAAGCGGAACTTGAGATCTGGTGTTTACTGGCGTGGGATAATGGGACACAGAGTGTTTACGATTAGCCAGTCGACAAGTCGATGAGCTGACTGAGCGGCAGGTGGTATTGCTGGGATCAGGAAGAGGTCGCTGCTGGTGCCACGTCCAGGTGTTGTAGGCATGGAGGGAGGGCTGGAGGGTGAGCGAAGGACGCTTCATGGTGCCGGGTGATGTGTTGTCCAGCTGAGAGATAGTGGCACATGATTGGTTGTAGCTTCTAAGGGTGTGGTCAGATACGACGGCGGGGCGAGGGGGCATGTCAAAAGCTTGTCTATTCTTTCCTCTGCTAAGTATAAATGAGAAATGTTATTAATCAAGGAATGGCAGAATTCGTATTTTAAAATATTGATTTAATGTAAACGATAAATGATAAAATGATATAAATGAAATAAGGAATGATATAAAAATGCAATTTTGAAATATTGAATTAATATAAATGAGAAATGTTGTTAATCAAGTAATGGAAAAATAACTTATTATGGAATTAATAAAAAAAAATTAAATATTGATACAATAAACAGTATTAACACAAAACAGACATATCATGTAATTTATGCAAAAAAAAAGATTCCTTAAGAATATATTAATAAAATATTATTATATAATTCTAAATAAATCCTATTGAGAAATTTGCCCCCACCTTCCCCTCTCCCCCCTTTACCTAGATAGAACAAAAAAATAATGTAAAAGACTTAATATTTACAACTGCTTCAGGAAGTGTAAAATATTTTTACATTTTTATTTATACCTTTGGCTTAAAAGAATCTTTATCTTTATTTTTAGCTAAAAGTAATCCAAGGATAGATTCCATCCTGGTAATATTATGAGTTAACAAAGATATGTAGAATGTTGCAATAAGTCTACACCACACGTTATGTTTCTTACATATTTGAAATGATCTAAATTAATCAGTAAAATCAAAAAACAAAGTAAACCTCTTCACGGTTATCACAAAAGCAACTAATACCAAAACTCCAATGACTACTCCAATAGCTATGCCAGTTATAACCATTAGCCATACGTCTGATTGTAATCCCCATATGTCTAATAGCAAAAAGTAACTATCTATAAATATGTTGAGAAAAATTCACATTACTATTACTTAAATCGCATCAGTCATTAAGACATCCAGAGAGTGCAACAAAAAGATGAAGCCAAATGGACTGATTCTTTGTGTGAAAGTAAATAATAAAATTAGAGATTTTTGAGATTATTTAGTAAAGAAGAATTTATTACAAGTGGATGGACATAAGCGCATAAAAATAAACAACAAAGATGTGAAGCAGATGTAATTAGAATATCATTAAGAGGACAAACAATAGTTTAAATAATTAACTTACTAATAATTAACTTATTAAATTATTAATTATTTTTTTAAATACTTGAGCGGAAATCTTGATTCATTTTCAGTTATTACGTCATTCGAGAAAATTTATTAAATCTTTATTTACTTTAGAAATAGAAGTTTAATTTTTTCTGACAAAATTAAGTTTATTAAGAACACTCACTTGGTGCAATATTGCTAACTCCTGCACTCTCAACTGGAGCTGCAATTATAATATTTAGCACAAAACTTAGTACAAACAAAAATCTATATATGGCTTGCAAATGTAATTTATCAAGTAAATAACTTACAAAATATCCAAATTAATATAATCTAAAAATCATAGAAATTAAATACATAATTCAAAACGCTGGTATACAAGAAACAAAAACTATATTTATATTTAAAGTATCCTATTAACAAAGTTACCTTCTAGGGTTTGGAGTATTTCCTAAAATAATAAGCAATGCCATGCATAGAGAGTACAGGATGTACTGTTGATTAGAGTTAATTAAAAGTGCAGCTTAATAGACAACAACAATGAGTAATTAGATAATGTTGTAAAGCCTTTACACTCTGACATTGTTAAGATTATATAACTAAAGTATTGAAAACATTCTATTTTGCACTGCACTCTATCCAGTAATTATATGAAATATTATATGATACTGAATCAGAAAATTTATAGGAAGCATTATACAATTATTGAATGAAATCTATAGTTAGTAGTATTCAAACTCTTATTAATATGTGTAAGAATTTAAGGGAGGTAGATGTCGAATAAGAGATAAAGAGATAGCCTAGCACTTCTGAAATCAGAGTTTACTTCAAGGTTATAGCAACTTTTACTTTTACATTTTAAATTCTGACTTCATTCCATCAAGTCAGAATTTGGCAGAATATGCTGGCAAAAGAAAGTCATATTTGGTAATAGAGATTGATTGTCTTTCTTCCTGCCTGCCTGCCTGCCTGCCTGTTTACTTTCAAACAGTTAAGTTTGTCATCAACTTCATTGCATCTATGATGATCTCCCCTAGTTCATGGTCACACACACACAGTGAAAATCTTACTATTGGAAATGTATAAATACAATTACTCTACAGTAGATGGCTTGTTATTTAAACTTTAAAACTAACCAAATTTAGGCCTAGAACAGTTCAACTGATCTCCTATCCACTCAGTACCCTCGCAAGTTAAAGCCCATTGCTTAACAGATGTATTGCAGTGCATTAAAACATTATCACGATCAATATATTCTACCCACCCATCAATCGGAGCCTCTGGTGATGCACAACCAAAAACTGAAAAATACACAGAGAAAAATTGATATCATTGATAATAAGTCAGAGATGTTAAGATAAGTGTAATAATTTAAATCGAAATTTTTCAATTAGAAATTATCTTTACATATAAGTCACATTTCATGAAACTGAGATTGTAATCGTTCATTTCACACTTCCGTTATAATGTTAGATTAATTATTGTTGCCTACGATCACACATTACTGTAATAAACAGGATCTTTATTAATTTTGAACCTACTGAAAAGCTGTTATTGAATAATAGTTTTATCAATTAGATTCAAAATGTTTAAAATATAAAAAATTATAACAGTTTTCTTGATATATATTCTAAATATTCTATACTAAAATTCTAATAACAGAAAAATTGTCTTTTGATTACTATAATTTGCCTCATAAATTAAATATTCTACTGTTAATTTTTATATTTGTAACATTTTCATATCAATATTTTGAATTTTAAAATGCAGAGACCATGCAATTAACAATGATGCTGATATTTCAAACTGAAGTCGCAAAAAATGAAAGATTTGAATCTGTAAGAACTTTGTACAATTAATTACTAACGCAAGAGCAACATACATTATTTCCTTTAGTTGTACTACATTAGCCTCTAAATCTGTAATTATAGATTCATTATATCGTTTAGAATTCCTTCATTATTTTAGCATTTAAATAAATTTAATCTACACAGGATCAAATTTAGCTAAATTAATTTATCTTTTATTTAATGAATCAGTCTATTTTTAATCTTTATTTATTCTTCTATCGAAATTTCTACTATAAATATATTGATAATAGAATTACTATTGTTGCATATACTAATATATTAATATATACCATACCTTCATATTTTAGCAAAAATCTATTATTGCAATTCTTATTCTTATTCAGAACCACTCGTATATTATTCGTCTTTGATGTATAAATGATTCTCTCACGAACATTTGCTCCGATTACATCTGTCACATTCTCTTTTCCTGCTATAACTTCCATAATATTACCATAACTAACGCACTCTACCTTGATATTGTTAAATACAAAATCTATTAATGTTATATTGATCATTTGATAACTTTGAGCTTGAATCACCCATGGACAGGATTTCAAACTTAACGATGGTGTTTCTAGTATGCTGCTTGAGAGAAGTCCGTGTAAAGATTTAAGAGGTTCTCCCTGACATTCAGGTGTAGTAGCCACTATAAAAATCAACAAAAAACATTGATTATTTCTTCAAAATAACCTCTCTTTTCATAAAACTAAATGTTAAAAATAACTTCATTATAAAAATACCAGATTAAAAATTAAAAATTTAAGCAATGTGCTTATATTCAAATTATAATAAACGATGGTGTTGTTATAAAAAATTAAAGATTTTAGCTTACATCAAATGACAAATTAATTGCCTTTGATGGATTTTGACAGATTTTTATAAATAGTTTCTTCACTATATTTTAGCATACACACTTCTTTAAACATCTCATTGGTATATAAAAGCAAATATGTATCTAATCCACAATTAATGCAGCCTAAAATTATCAGCGGCAAATCTAAAACTCTAAAATCATTTATAATTCATTAACTATTTCATTCACCATGTACATTGTCCCATCCCCCCCCCCCTTCTCTCCATTTAAAATAGTAACTGTTGACAATCTTTTTGATATTACATTTCTTTTTCAGCAGTCACAATGTCATGTAAAACTAAGAATTACAACAATTTCAAAATGAATACCTTTAACACATGCATGACTGGCGTCTAGATAACATCTAATAGCTTCACTGACACACCAGCCTTGGTCTAAGCTCATGCTGTACACTTCAAAAGTACACTCGCGTCTTCCTGAACATAACTCTTCCAACTTACTAGTTGCATTTATTTTAATAATATTTCCCGTTTCCAAACATCGTGAGGGAAGCTTCATGCGACCGTACCAGGCAAAGCGAATCATGATGACATGATCTTCTGGACATTTTACATCAAAAGTGTCTCTCTCACAGTAACTTGTCACAGGATTACCTGAAAACACGCCTAGAGTATTTTATAGGCATTCAATGTTACAACCAGTAAGTTACCTGAGGTTAATGCTACATCGATTTAATCAGATTAACACAATATTGTTGTATTTACAATTAATGTGATAGTTAACGTTTATATTTATAAGCATAATTATTGTCATATTGTGTCATCTATTATTACAGCTATAATATTTTAACTCTCACTAAGTTGTAGATAAGGGGATATCGGTTTAATCATATTAAATGAGACGTCACTTTTATTATAGCTAAAACTATTGATTTTATAGTTAATAATCGATTTGAATAATTTTAGTTAATAATTACTAAGACAATTATTAACTATAATTATTGTGCTGTTTTAAACGCAACTTTGCCTTTTTCAATTGTTAAAGCGATATAGCCTTTTGTAAAATATAGAATAAATTGAACTGAACTGTACAGTGCTGGTCTGGCTGTTTTCGGTTAGTATATATTAAATGTAGTTATTGTTAGAAAGCTTATGAAAGCAATTTATAACGAAACTTGATCCATAAGAAGAACAGTTTCAACTTCTCAGCACACACGCGAGGGATTATATAGCGACATGATGAAAAAGAAATGAATGATCTTAAACCAAAACAAAGATATCAAATGAAGTAAACTATGATGGAAATCTGCAGCTGGACATCATCGATGAAAAACTTATTTGATGGACAAGGCAATTTAATAAAGCAGCGAAATTATTTCAAGATAAAACTGTTTGTAAAACTAACTGTGTGTGAAAAGTGACTTGTTGGTGAAATTAAATCTTTGATTGAAATAGCTACGGAAGAAAACAGACGAAAGAAATCGAAGTTTCTATGTGAACAGGTGAAGACGAGCTAAAATTATGCTACTTGGATTGTGATTTGCTGTTTGATGATAATGATTACGAATACAATTTAAGTTGTTACATTCTTTGTTTGTACTCAGATAATTTTTAGAGGTGTGCAAAAGATATCGAGCTCATAAATTTGCAAGGCTCATCTTTTTTCAAGAAGACATGTAAATAGTAATAATTTTGACTGGGTAGGATCTACTTAGGCGAGGTGACTCGAATACCCTCTTTCTCGGCAAAAACTGAATTATGTTAAGTGCATTAAAAATACAGATAAATATTATAAAGCGTCAATAATAAAAAAAGTATATTAAATTCCAGGTCTTATAAATGTTAAATGCAAAAGATTTTAAATATTAAAGATATATACAATTGTGTTAAATTTATTAAAATTACTAAAACAAGTAGAATATTTCGGTGCGTACATTTAAAATAGATCATTTTTAAGCCCATAATAAGATACAACTGGCTTAATCAATACTCTGGGACTACTTAGTTAACAAACGAAATAAAATTATTAATGCTTATAGTTTACTAAATTAATAGTCATATAGAGGCCTACCTTACAGTTGTGATAATGATTTTAAATGTGTTTAGTATAATGCAAAAACATGTAAACAAATTATTATACAAATTGACGAGGATAAATATCTGTTAATTAGCACTAATTACCACTCAAAATTAGTTTATTTTAATTGAACAATTTACTGATTTACTAGTGCATTTAATTAAATTATTTTTTTAGAAGTATTTAAGTGGGTCCAGGTCATTGCGAAATAATATTCTGCTCATAATAGATGAAAGTAAGTAACTCCGCTATTTAATATTTTTAATAATGTATTTTGTATTTTTAAAGTAATAGATGTAGGCCTTTTAATAGGCATAAATATTTGAAATGACTGCCGCATATCATATTTTCTGTCACAAAAATAAAGATGCAAGCTATATATGAACTATATGAACAAATTATAGTTCATATATAAAACAGTTCATATATAAAAATATATGAACAGTGAATTGTGTAAAAGTACCAGTCACTCAGTTTTAAATCATGATTTTCATGCCCTGAAGAAATTTACTTAGCAATCTTTATTTAAATAGTAGATTTGAGTAATTTCCTAAAGTTAGAAAATAACATTGGAAAGAAAATGACCATGATTATTTTCAATCGAATACAGCAAAGCATATTTTTTAATAGGGTTTAACACTTTACCTCGATCAAACGTTTTCAGGTAGACATGTACTGTTGCCTTAACATATAATCGCCTGCCCCCTCCCCATTTTCGACCTCTCAACTTATTTATACTCCAGTCCCAGTACTTATCTCTTGTATAACTATGATTAATTATGTTTTCATAATTCATATCTTAATATTGGTTTTTAACCTTTTTGTTTTACTACTTTGCTTTCATTAATGACTAGGCTGCAAATATTAGTTTGCGAAAATTGTGTCATCTACAGCATTATAAAGGATGTTTGCAAGTTTGCATCAGTTAACAATTATATAGCTAATAATTATTAGCCTGGATAATTAGTATTGTTTTTACTTATCAACTTAATTTTGTTTGATAAAGCCCATTCCACGAAATAATCATATCGCACTTAACCCACAATGTAATTAAAACAGATCTTTCACGTTGACCTTATCGATACAGTGACGACAACGTAAAATAAATAGGTAACAAATTATAAATATTTTAGTAACCGGTAAATATTTTCATGATCAATATTAAATAAGGAATTTTTCATCCTACGTTGTGACTAATACAGGAACTTTTTAATATATGTCATCTAATTTCTTGATTTGAACTGATGACGACAAAGTAATCAAGAAATAGTGATACAAAATAGTGTCACAAACAACGCAATCGATTATCAAATTCTAGTAAATACATTTTTTGATTCACACACTGAGTATCACAATTTCACAGCATTCAATGCATCATATTCCTTGACTCATGCACAAATTATATGTAAAATATGTCATGTTTTAATAAACAGTTTAAAAATATCGCAAGCTGCGAAACAATATAATATTAGACTTAAAATACTATCAGATTAAAACATAAAACAAAATGAAAATCATTCGCTTAAAGTGTATAGGAAAACAACATATACAATAACTATAGTCATTCTACGAGCTTAAAATTTTTATCTAATCTCAAGTCCTTGTTTTTATCCATGTTTCTAACTCCTTGATGTACTTTAACCCATATTACATGTAATATATCCTCTAGTTAGAACTACATAAGAAAACTCATATTTTTTCCTTTTAACAGATGCAGAAAGTAAAAAGTTTATCACTTCTGATAACTCTAAATTTTATTTTAAACTATACCGAGAACTATTTTAACCACTATCTCTCTTGAACACTCGTCTCTGTTCTTTGTATTCAACGTTGCAAAAATCGAATCCGGTCAAGAGGTCTGGAGAGTGATCGCATACCGCTCCTTTCCATTGAGCGCCCCTAGTATTCATTTAATGAAAATTGTACAAAAAGCTACTTTAATTGACGATTCGATTTTTATTATTAGTCAATTTAAACTGTACAGTAAATCGATTCTAGAACGATTCGTCGAAGGACAACATGCCAACGGACTGTTCGTCAAGTACTATTTTTATAACGAACGAATCTTATAACCCCTAACCCTGACATTAACCCTAACCCTTACCCTAAACCTAACGAATATCCTTGACGAACAGTCCGCTGACTAATCGTCCTTTGACGAAACGTCCGCATACCAATAAATATGTAGGTCGTATAGACTGGTAAAAAAAGCAACTTTACTCTAATTCTAAGTGCACGAACATGTAGTATCATCAACTAGAGTTGAGGATAGATAGGATGAGTTTCAGTGCTCTATTTCTTGAGGCTTATAAACAAAAAAGTCAATCAATGCTCAGTAAGAGTGTTCGGCCACGTTGTACGTCTATATTACACGTCGGTGAAGATACAAACACAAAAGATTGCAGACGATATCGCAAAGCATTCGTACGAATATTTACCAAATAAACGAGCGAAGAGTGCCTCAGGGATGGGGCCTGAGGCCATCTGGTTAAAGTGGTCCGCCAACGTTGAGGGCAGTGGTGTTTGAGACAATATAAAATTAATAGATACAAACATTAATACTAGTATGTAAATGCAGCAATATACAAATTAACACAATTTCTAAATCACCAATCATTTTAATAGCAAAATAATAGTAAACTGTGCAAAGATAAAATCGTCAATAAAGTGCATCACAGAAATAAACCAATAAATAACAATATTAAATAAACAAATTAAACGTCAGTTAAATAAAAAAAATTATTTATTTTATTTTCAATATTTAGGCCTACGAGTATAATCTTATAAGTTCTTTATGAGATTTCAAAATGTATATAATAGATAGCACGAGTCAGGTATACCGCTTAGCAAGTTCAATCATGCAGCTTTATATTCGTTATAATATTCATCTTCTTTTGGGCTCAGAACATTACAACTCAGTATGTACAAAAGTTGCTTATAGAACCTAAGCTACATGTAGGCCTACTTAATAATGAAACGAATTTAACAAGATTGATAGGCTTCACAATTATTTGGTTTTTTGCGTTTTTGATAATCGTGATAAATGTGTTCGTTTAAGTTTAACATGGTAGACCAGTCTATTAAAATGTAAGTACTGTGTACTAATATAGTTATTAAGCTAATATTAGACATCATCGTTATAAACACATTCGTCAAGATAAACTTCAAGCTAGAATCCTGGAATTAATATGCAAATTAGTAGTTAATTACAGTTAAATATATCATGTCATTCAAATTGACGAATCCAGGTTCAGCTTTCTAAAACTTCTTTAAAATAGGACACTGATAACGCTTCCGATACGATGATACAAGATTATAAACTTTACTAATGTGAGGATCCGGATTATATCGCAATTACTAGAGTCAATAGACATCAATCGATTGATATCAGTATGTCAACGGATAGTTTGAAGTCATAATAAACAGTTATATAAAATATGAATGGCGTCCGGTTACAAAACTGTTTTCAAATAATAGCCATCAAAAGTGAAACTATAAATGTCGTAAATATGACGTTTCCATTTTAATACCTGTAAGAAATTTTTTAATAATTTTTGACGATTTAAAAAAAGATTTTAAAATAGTAAATCAAAGATGTATAGGCACATTTGTTCTGGATTCAGTTAGGCGAGATATAGCATAGATCATATAATGTATAATATTATATGATCTACACCTATTTTAACCTACAGTCTGCTGAAGATTGAGTAGGCCTAGCTTGTCTTAATTAACGCAGTGTGTTTAAATTATCAAAAACTGATGCTATGGTGATAAAACTTATTGGATATACTATTTTGAAACAAATCATAAATCTTCAAAATGATTAAAAAAATTAAAATAGCAATATCATATTAAAACTCTAGTTAATGTCTGAGAGAAAGTACTATATCATGGTAAAATGCAGTAACCGTTGAAATACGAAAAAAACAACTCACTGCACTTCAGAAAGATGCACTGCTTTTTATCATAACAACAAGACATAATATTATCACAAAGACCACACAAATTTATTTGTTTAATTAACATCAAATTTAAATCATGATAATATATATAAACTGAAAATAAAGAGAAGAGATAATAAATAAAGAGGAGCAATAGATTTGATTTCATAAACAGAACGAGTAAGTACAACATGAAGCTATCACATTATAATATCAATATTTATAAAAAAAATTATAGTAGGGAGTAATATTAAGTAAATTATAATGGCTACCGAGGAGAAAATATGTGGAACCCAAGAAAATTCAACTAGATTTTTATATTTATTTACTCTTCTTTTGCCGCATTCTGTCGCTGAATAATTTGGGTAAGAGTAGGATAGAACGCAGAATCATATATTTCGTCATATCCTGGGAAAGCGATGCATGCACCAAAAAAACGAATAGAAATATTTCGCTTTATGTGAGACTCAAACCCCTCAACTTATATTATTTTCATAAGTTTGACAGTTCGTGAGTGGCAAATGTGAAGTAAATAATATTGTTATATTATCAGTATGATGTCATTTAGCAATATATTTTCAAGCACGCATTTCGATATAATTTTACTGAAAGGTCGCATCAAAAATTTACTTATTTTAAGTTAAAATTTAGAATGTAAATAATCACTTTTACTAGTCTTTAATCTCGGGGATTCAACGAAACGTTCAGTTGTAAAAGTTAAAATTAGAATCATTAGAATATCTCAAATATTCAACTATTCGATCGCTATATTCAACAACTAAAACTCCATCACACAGCAACCGTTAAATATATTTCGAGTTTTATATCATATGTGAACTAATTCTAATTACAACAAGATTAACTCTTAATTTCTTAGCAAACAGGCAAGTCTTCAAAAATTGGATAGCCAATTGTCATAACACACTCTTCCACTCTCGCACAAGAAAAAAAACTTCATGGATAAAGCACGTATCTGAATCTACTTAAGAGCTCTTACCTGAAAGCTGATAGTCCTCGGCCGAAGTAGCTCTCTGTGAAGCGATGATAGAGAGAGTGCTAAATGAGGTCAATAAGACAACGGTCCAGGTTAATGAGGCCAAGGACCGCGTGAATGCTTCAAAGCACCGATACATAGCGGCGGCCTCACAGCGAGACATCATTATCAGAACATTACTAAACACTGGACGAAAAGTTTGATGCAGCTGCAGGATATATAGGATAGACAATTAGGATAATTGTGACGTACGGAGAGATGGAATATGCATGGAGTGGTAGCTCGTCGACGACTGTTAGTAATGTTAGATAAATATTAAATGTACCTGAAAAATGAACACGTGTTAACGGTACATTAATGCGAATGAGAGTAAAGACAGATATAATGAACAGTTATAACATATACAGTATTTCGATAGGAAAAAATGATGAAAATGTAGAAGGTCTACGCCTATTGAACACTGAAACTTTATAGAATAAAAATATTTAAAATGTATTCCAATAAATTCAAAACTACATAAAGACAAATAATTTTACATAACTGCAGTTATTGATATAAGCCTTACACTTAGTTTTTGCATATCCCTTATTCAGTTCAAAAGCGT
>JAQIXG010004673.1:0-12538 GCA_034700105.1 Oconnorella tubifera
TCTTTTTTCAGTGGGCCTAATTTTTGTGGTGGGCCTGAGGCTGTAGCCTCCTCAGCCCCCGCCTTAATACGACCCTGATTTTATTCACAACCTTACAATGGAGAAAAAAATTAAATTCAAAACATTATTCTTGATATTTCATACCTATAGAATATTTTTTATGCAAGGAAGCTATGGTGGGGCCTGGGCATTATTTATGAAACAGGCCTACAAAAAACTTCATCTGGCTCTGATGAATGTATAACCGAGGCTTAACACATAGGCATTACATTCTATAGTAAAGTTTCTTATATATCTCGTGATGTTATCCATCTTTCAAATCACGCTGCGAGTTCTATTAGTACTGAAATCTAACCGTGGAGTGATTTTTTAATGTCATCGCTGAGCTGCAGTGCTGAGGTTAGAAATCTTCTTCAGGAGTGCATATCGCTGAGCGATACAGTGAAACTGAATATTACCAGAAATTGTTTCCAACTCTTTGTCTTAATTCTTTTACACTCAGTCTTGCACGTCAACTGTCAGTCAATTTGAAACGAACGTTCCAAATTCTTTCAGCTTATTTTTCCTAACGTCTTCCTTACTTAAGTAACTTTAATATTAACGAATTGTTTATTACAGTGTCTATTAGTGAATTTTCACGATGAATAACGAAGGCTATCTCAGCCCAGAAGGCAGTTCAATTAAAAAACAAGGTTCAACAAAAGATGTCTCAGCACCAGATGCACCCGACAGACAAACATCTCTGAAAGACAAAAATTCAAGTTCCTTCCGAAAATCACCCCCCGCTAAAGATCCAGTGCCTGAGCCAATTAAAAAACCGATGAACTCAGTGAGAAGACCTCAATCAGGGGAAAAGAATGACGATGAAAATCCTGCAACAAAAGTTGCACCAACTGATTCAGTTAAAAAATCTTCAGATTCAGTCAAAAAACCAAACACAAATTACTCCGAAATACCTACAGAATCGAACAAGCCATCTTCCGATCCATCGAAAAAACCATCTGATTCAATGAAAAAATCCGCGTCCGATTCAGCCGTGAAAGAAAGAGACTCGGTGAAAATCCCCATTGAATCTCTTAAGCCTCAATCGGAATCTATCAAAAAGCAAGCCCAGTTCAAGGATACCAGTGCTGAACCTGACAAGCAAACGAATGACACAAGCGCAAAAAGAAAGATGATGCTAACTGTGCGGAAACGCGACAAAGAAAAGGACATGGCGAAGGCTAGAAAATGTTTACAGATTGAGCATCGTATCCTGCAGGCTTCATTTGGCCTCGGTTTGCTTGCTACACTCCTCTTTCTTATAGCAATGACGACAGAATACTGGATTAGGGTTGAACTCGATGGGACGGGGTATTATCACGGTCTGTGGAAGATCTGCAGACAGGATTATTTTAATACGACAGGAAAGGCTCTTCCGGATCAGAGCATTTCAGGTTAGTGTTTTATCTAGTTTTAGTATGAAAAAGATATTTGGAAAACTTGCTGTATCAATCATTTTCATACTACTTTAGTCATGCTTTCTGTGTCATAAAATATTGATCTTCAGGTGCTTTACATAATTGACTTAGGCAATAGAGTCAATAGTTAACTATGCCATTATGTAATAATTAGCTTAAACAACTATCTAGCTATGACTTAATTTTTTTACTGAGAAAGAGCATTCCGAACAAAGTTATAACTCTGATTTTATTTAAGTTATATTAATTGAATGCATCCAGATGAAAAATTTCATTTATTTTATTTTAGAAAATAATTGTTACATTCGTATTGATTGATCCAGTACAAACAGGCATTTTCAAGCAATGTCTTCTCAAAGATGAAAAGTATTGGTTTTCTTATAAAGCTGTCGGTGGTGATTGATGCTTGTCTAAATTTTTCAATAAAACATTTTACTTGAGGCTTCACTTTTCTTTTTCTTGCATAGAAACGGATTAAGTAGCATGGCCTTGATGAATATTTCAGAAAATTGCATTATCGTGTTAAATGATATCATGATATAGGCATATTTAATGCTCTAGGCTATATTGATTATATAAACTTTAAAAGTATCAATTTAAATAGTTCAACGCTTTTTTGCACATTTCTATAAGACACTTATTTCTGAAACAGAGATCCTTGTTCGGATCGTATAATCTTCCTGACGCCGAGATTACGAGTTCTAAGCTTAAAACATCCACCAACAAAGTAAATCAGTAATAAATCATAAGCAGTTTTTTAATCCACTGTTTTCTTTAAGTAATTATCAATCTAGCTAGGAGAAAGTATCTTCTCTGTGATAAACAATAGCTCCACCTGGCTGCCTTGTAGTGAGTTATAGTGATGCTCAAGATTGATGGATAGCAGGCTTGTGTTATAAGCGAGAGATGTGTGAGGAAAGATTGCTGTCTGTGTAACGATTATAGATTTGTTTGAAGTTGTGCTACATCTTTAGGCAACAAAAATTGCAGTTAGCCGAGACCTATAGGCAACAAAGATTGCACCTTTAGGCAACGAAATCAAAATCTAGCTTAGGCAACAAAAAGTTTCTATAGCTATAGTCTACAGTTCTAGTTAGTAAACTTACAGTATGAAACACTGTAAGTTTACTACTAACTGTGTATATTTGTACCTTCATTTGAATTGGGAACTTCACTATCGAAGTGTTAACGATGGAATAAAAGTGCGAATGTTTATATTTAGTTACAGACTTGTTATTGTAACTAGTGTTATTCCTATGTAAATATTTTTCAGCTTTAGTGGACTCGCTAAGATGGACTGGCTAGGATATATTTAGCTAAATTGAATAGTATCGCTGTACTTCGATTTAACTACGAACAGTTACATTTAGAACATATGAAGAGTTAAATTTATTTCAGCTGTTGCAACCTTATTTGAAGCGAGTCGATCAATCAAATCGTGAAAAATGTATCGACGCAGCTTAATGAAATTTAATATTATAATTTATTTAATTAATACAGAGTTATGTTTGATGATATATGATTTTATTCATGACAGTATATATCGATTGTAAAATATTTTATATTTACCAGATATTATTATTTTTGTACTAACTGTAAGCTGTTAGCTATATATTTGCCGTTTTGTGCCAAATAACTAATAACTATTTATTGCAAGTTTTTTTAGCAACTTTTAATATTTGGCATTTCGATATTGTTAAGTCCTGTATACAGTGGCGTAACAACCTGATCACAGGCCACACAGCAAGTTTTTGTACGCGGGCCCAAAAAAAATTCGAGACTTCCAAAAAATGCCAACATAAAATCACTTTCAACATGATGACCTTTTATTTTATTTTTAGTCAGTGAGCCTACTCTTTTTTGGCTCAAGTCACCACGTTAAGCTTGCTACTATATTACAATTCTAATAATAGCCTAACTAATAGCCTGATCATTTTTGGTAACTAATAGTCTGATAATTAATTGCTCACTGAAATTTTTGATTTTGGGTCGGGCCAGGACCCCCCAACACGCCCGGGCCCCGCAGCATTGCTGTAGATGCAACCACGGTAGTTACGCCACTGCCTGTATAATATATCAATAAAGAGCATTTTATTGTTGATAAAAGCCATAGCTTTATCGGAGCAGTTAGGGCATCAGTCTCAAAACTGAAATATTTCATGTTCGATTCCATCACTGACTAGAACCAACCTTTATGCTAATGTGCGTTTAATTGTAATAGATTTTAAGCTTACTTTTTACCAGCTTAAAACTGAGTGGGTAGTTTACTATTACAATTGTTTTTTGTTGCAGAGCGATACTGCCGAGCTCTTCATCTCTTTCCTTCTCATTCTCTGGTAGAAAAATCTTTTGATGTTGACAATGTTATCATGCGTGAGTAGTCTATTTTATTTTGTCTGTTTTTTATAATCTATAAATAAATACATCTAAAGAATTCACAGTTATTACTGTATAAGAAAACTTTTGTATTTTTTATGTGTAATACAAAAATCTAACAATAGTTTATGTGAGCATTGGCTAAAATAAATTATAAATATTAAACATTTATTGTACCTATGTTTTTGTATTTAATAGGATACAATCATTACTGAATTAGAATTTGCTATTATTGAGAAAATTCTTATCGTTGAATTTTTCTTCATGACATATCAAAGTCTTTTCTGTATTTTTACTCCTGGAATAAGTTAACTTTTTTCATTCAAGTGTTCTGCACTAATAGTAAAATTTCTTTCAAGCTCATTTCTTCACACCAGGCTATTAACTAAATTATTTATTTATTCTACCTACTCGATCTCAATAGAAGATTGTTCTATCTATCGCTGTGAATACCAATATACAGAGACTGAATCAATAGACTTAAAACTATTGATTGATGAATGCTATTATTGTCTACTAGTCAGTCTTTATAAGAAGTCTAATTCTATTTCAGAATTCAGTAAATGCTTTTTGCAGATACTGCTACATACTTTATTATTATAGTGAAAAGACAAAAAATATAAACTTAAATTGCATGATTCAATGTGATAATACTGTTTACATTTAATTATAAATAAAATAAATTCCATTCATATATTTTATTTTAAATATATAAATATATACCGATTTATTAGGCTTATGTATTCTATTAAAGAAAGAGGAAGTCTACAATTGTACTTTTACTGCATTATTCTAATCGTACAATACACTGGTTTCAAGCTGAATCTATTAGAGCAATATCTTAATATATTAGCATCATTCTAAGACTTGTGCTATCATGGATATCACATACAGTAAGCTCCATCATGCGAGAGAATCTACAGAAATCTTATTAAAATGATAATATAATAACTCCTAGCGATTAATCTGTATTGATAGTCTTTTAATATAAGTAAAGTTTATATCAAATATCCATTCCTCTTCCCTGCCCTTGAATCTATAATATTATAAAACAGTCTACCACTCTGTACAGACAGCAGAAGTTCTATAGCTGCACAGTTTGGAGATTTGAAGAAAGATTTATAATATGTCTTGTCAGATAAATAACAATAACTCAATGTCTGGATTCTGTGTAAAAAATCTTTCTATGATATAATATACAGCAGCTGAAGTCTTACTTATCCAGAGATTGAAGAGAAACACAGTAAAGTATCATTTAGTTAACAATAGCCACTCGGGCTGTAATTCATTTCTTTGAATAAGTTGCCAAAACGGTTGAGAATGTTAAGCAGATCATTTTTATTATTAAATGAAAGAGAACAGGCTTATAATTGTTTTTCTTCTTTTCAAGGTTTTCTTCTTTTCAAGTTGTGTATTTTAGCCCTAGAAGACTTTAAGAATTTAACAGATATTATCACAATGTTTCAAGAAGGTTAAACTGAAATGTAATAGTTAATTGTTGCTCTGTGTTGCAGATTATAGACGATCTTGTTGTGCTATTGGGATGATAGCTCTGTTTCTGTCAATCTTTGCACATGTAGCCACTTGGTATTCTCTCAAAAGTCTTCGTTATATCTACAAGCGACTTGCTGGTGTCTTACATCTCATAACTGGTAATATTACTCTGCTTAATATTAGATAATATTTAGTCATATTTCTTTTCATTTGAATCGTCATAGTCATCACTGTGCTGTCAGCAATATTATCTATTATCTAGTTTAGTTGAATTCTATTAAACAATGATAATGACTATAAGTGCAGAACATAAATTAAAATTTATAGTATTTGGTAGTTGAATCTCATTGTTAAAGTAGCAGATCTGATTATGAAATATCTCACTGAAGTTTATAATATATCATTAACAGCCAATGTAATAATATATTCTAATAATAATAATATATAATATATATATAATAATATATATTAATCATGACAACAACTTAAAATATTTTACAGTAAGAGTACACACTGATGGAAGAGTCACTCAAGAAATCCAAGATCTAGATGGTCATTTCATATTATTATAAAAACCCAGTTTCACAACTTCAGTTCAATTGTATATATGTATCTTTCTTTATCAGGAGCATCGTGTTGGGTGACAGTGGAAGTATTCAAACGCTCAATGCAAAACGAAAGAGAAGGTTTCAAAACAAGCGCGACAATTGACTACGGCTTCTCTTACTACCTCGGCTGGATCTGTTTCAGCTTCTTTATCCTCGTTGGCATTGTGCTGCTGATTTGTTCGCGTAAACGTAAAGGTCTGAGGGCACGCAGTATGAGAGAGGCTGCCGAGAATGAGCCAGTTAATTTGGGTCGGATATAATCGCACGGTGGTTTAGTCTTTCATTGTTTGTGTCATTGGAGATGGTTATTATCATCTTGTATTTGTTCCTTGCAATGCTAATTATTGATTAATTGATGAGGTATAATTTTTAAACTTTGACGATATTATAATGCGATCAGGGAAGTTGATAGTAACAGTTACATATGCTTAAGATTTTACTATCAGTACAAGCTTGTAGCATATGTCACGAGATGTTGAAATATTTGTGTGTGAGCATTGGGTATAAATATGGCAATGAAATTCAACAGTAGTCAGGAAAGATATGCTGATTAGCAGTTTGTGATTATTAAGATATTCTTTGTTGATTAATAGACATCTGAGTATTGCTGAATGCCCTGAGATAGTGTCTATAGATTTATGACATCATGTGATATCTGGTCATAATCATATCATGATTACGACATCAGTTTTTCGTTGTAACTAAAGCTTTTCAAGATTTCGTTTTTTCTACTTGTATAGAACAAATATTTGTATATTTTTTCTGTTTGCTGCATTGATAAGATTCTTACCGGAAGTTAACTCGGATTTAATTAAACCAACTGTGTTTATGACTATGATATTAAATGGCTATTATTTACATTTTTCCAGTAAGAATATTTTATCTTATTGATAATACCAGTGGCGTATCTAGGGGGGAGATTGTTTTAACCGACCCCCTCCATTGGAAGTAAAAACAATTTTTCTAACGATGGTTAATTTAATGAGACCCTTTGTGAAGATTTTGTGAAAAATTTATATATTTTTATATCATTACTTAATTTTTCGAAGGAAACACCCCCCCCCCCCTTAGTGAAGTTCTGGCTGCACCACTGGATAATATTATTGCCACCCTGCCTTACATGCTTCATTTAGAACCCAAGCTTCTTTGTTGTTAATGCATTTAATTATTTGAAGTTATTTCCACATGTATGATTAACTGATAGTATTAATACATTAGTACCGTTACTTGTGAAAACGACCCTGAAAATTCTACCACGATTATTAATATTTAGGTTTAGGGTTCGGGTTATGATTGAAGTTAAGGTTAGTATTAGGGTTCAGTTCAGAGTAAGTTAGGGTTCGGGTTGTTAAATAAATTGATGAAACTGATTTATTAAGTTAATGTAATCTGGGCTATTTGTCTGGGTACCCATTATGATATGCTCATATTTTTTTAGAAGTATTAGCACAGGAAAAGAGAACAAAATAGAGTTACCTTCTGCTGGCAGAACACATTTGCAATATCATCATACTTGTTTTAGTTCTATGACAATATCTTAATAAGTTATGCTTTATTCAATTTAATATTTCCGATTTCAGTGTTTTTATATCATTGTAAATAGCGCAGATTTATTATATTGAATTTGACCTAGAATTGATGATAATTGGCTTAATTAGTGCATTGCTAATGCATATATATAGCACTTCAGCTAGTATAGTTACGGGATAATTGTATATGCATATGCTTTTTGCATATCTTTTACTGTAGATAGAAAAAAGTTTACAAAACTTTGCAAAATGATGTTTGAATGAGTTTCAGCAGTTGCTGACTTTTATAGCTTGTTTATTGGCATCCATTGCTTGAATTTTTTATAGTTTTTGCTGTTAAATATCATAGATATAGCAAACAATTATTTGCAAAGTAAATATTAAATCTCCCTTAATTTGTTAACATGTACATTAGCTCATGAAGAATTAGTATGAATATTGCTAGTGTATTTAAACATACACATTTTAATTTAAAATAATCGTACAATAATCTTATAATATTACGTTTCTATAGGTATTCTCAGAAGAAAGTTTACAATCTGTTTTTATGTTATTATTGTAAATATTGTCTTTTATTATTTTATTTATTCATTTGGTAACTAATTTATATACTGTATGTTTTTGTTTAGATATTGGCCCATAAAATATTTTAGTTTGCTTATTTTACTTTTTATTTATCGGTCAAAAGTCTCTTTCACATCTCTAGCGAGCATCTTTGTATATAAATATTCTGTTGTGTGACTTTGATTTGTATTGTATAAATATGTAATTAATTATATCGCTTGAATTTTACACATTTGTTGTATTAACAGTTACTAATTATTTAAAATCACTCTAAAATTTCGCTCTATTAATAATTCAATAATTTAAAAAATTGTATTTTCAATTTATTCCTCCTCGTTTTCATCCGAGATTGGGTTTGTCATTTGGTAAAGTCATATTTAGCATAATTAGAATTGATAGTTCAGCGACATCATGAAATTTTCACGAATAATAATATAGCCTACAGGTTACACATGATGTCAAAAAATCGCGCTTTTCATTAAAAATATTTCAGATTATTATTAGAACTGTATCCAATACTATTAGGCGTAAACTTACAGTGAATTATCAGTCAGTTAATTACACTATTTTATTTATAATTTATAGCAAAAAAAAAAATTAAAACAACACAGTTTACACGGCAATTTAATTAGCTAAATCTAACTAAATCTTTAAAATCATTGCTAATTTAGGCTTATTCATTATTATTAGCATACGAATCGGAATTTCAGAATGAATATGTTACATTTAGTTAATGTCACTTTTTCGTTCTTGAAAATTATGTGCAAAAATTTCCTCTCGATGTACTATGGGTTAAAATATTGCAATGCATTATAATCAGTGCCGAATTTATATGCTGTGATGCCCTGGGCCTTGGGACTTGTGCTGATCTAATACGGTACCTCCCGGGTCCCCCAGTCCCCGGTCGGAGCCGGTCCCCCGCCGCTGCCCCTCATTCCAGATGACAAGGTCGCACCAAACCGTGAAGTCATGAAACCGTGATTCTTTTTAAAACATTTCATTGTTTGAAATATAAGAGTGATTTCATTTTTTTCAGAAGGTAGATTAGACATGTACAGCCGAAATATATCATAGGGCTATTGTCAAATGACTAACACGATTGTCATTGAAAAAGTTGAAACATTAAATATATCGACAATGTTTAAACGTCTACTGACTATCTACTGTTTCAGGCGCTGGGCATACTCTGACAGGCTCCGAGAATACTCTTGATTGCGCTATTGTTCTATTGACTCTATTGATGCGTGACTGGTATGGACTGGTTTCACGCTCCATTGATCACCACTGGAACAGTCTGGGATTGATATATATAGCTCTCTGCTGATTCAAAATTCAAATCATTTGGCGCTAGTCTGCTGAAGAGATAAGTCATACTATAGATACACAGCATCGTTGCTTTCATTGTTGACTTATTAAACAAGGATATTAAGGATCGTCTCAGCAGTTCATGTAAGTAGAATCTCGTATACATTATTTTTTTATTTTTTAAGTTATAGCAAGTCTTTACATTTGTATTGCTGTTTATGTTTCCTTATTGGTTTGTATTTGAATGAAATTCCACTGTTCATATTTTAAGTTTATAATAATTAGTCCAATAATTTAGCCTCTTAACTTTGCTGGTCGTTTTCAGATAGTAATTTTATTTGTCCATTAGTAAGCCTACTTCTGTTTAATTTTATACAAACTATTGCAGTATGGCTTAATACCTATTTGTTTATGGAAAATATCAACTTTTAAATACAGTTTAATCTTGTAAACACATTGTATAAAAATTAAATCATAATCAACACTTGCTCTTGACTGCCATATTCTTATAACATTAACCTAAACCTTACTTTTGTATTTAGTATTTGACTTTTTATCTACAGTGATAATATGCAGATATTTGATTACATTGCAATAAATAATTTGATCATAGTTTGATGACATATTATATTCCAGGCATTATTATTTCTAACTGTTATTGGCATTGCCTAATTCATTTGCCTTCTAAATGAATTCTATAAATTTATTTCTAAACAGGATTTTGCGTTTGACATTTCCAATTCAAATCACCACAGCTAGCAGAGTCTACAGTTAAGTTCATGTGACGTCATGAGAAGCTGCTTTATCTACCGGGTATGTACGTTACTAATTAATTCATATATGTAATTAGTTTTCATATTAATTAAGTCTTGACATTGAGTTGTATTACCTTATCCGAGTACAGATCTCAACTGATAGATTTACTGTTTAACTTCTGCTGACATGACGCGGTCGATTTCTCAGTAAAGTTAACTAAATTTAGTTTCACTAAATTTATGAGTGATGAAGTCTGTAGCTTTTTGATACTATTAGCAATATTAAAACATGGATTTATTCCATAAAATTTATGCTAAATGCTATACGGTCTTTTTAATGGATGGAACATGTTTGTCTATACGTTGATATAGGGCATATTTCATCCATTAATATCTACAATATTATATAGCAGCCAAAGTAAGAATTTTTGTTAGAATTATTACAAGATTGCATTCTTTATTGTTTGGAGCGTCATTAACTTAGAATTTGTATTATGTAGTGCGTTGTTGGCAATATTAAAACATGGACTGTATTCCAGTAAATTTATGATAAATGCTCCAATTTAAAGCCTTTTTAATGGATGGAACGTGTCTGTCTATACGTTGGTATAGGTCACATTTCATCCATTTCCAAACTAGAAGGGTTTAACTGGCCTGGGGATATTAATTGATCCAAAGTCTGTCTATAACGTTCAGCTGGCCAGGAAGTTTTATTACTTTGTCGAGAAAGGCAGAACTGCCTGGAACTGAAATGTTATTAATATCCTGTCTAGATAGGTTAAACTTGCCTGGGATGGAAAAATCAGCTCGAGTTTTCTGTCTGTCTAGAAGGGTTTAACTGGCCTGGGGATATTAATTGATCCATAGTCTGTCTAGAACGTTCTGCTGGCCTGGAAGTTTTATTACTTTGTCGAGAAGGCTGAACTGCCTGGGACTAAGGTGTTATTAATATCCTGTCTAGAAAAGTTAAACCTGCCTGGGATGGAATAATCATATCATGCTAAAGCAGTGGGCAGTTTCATCTATTATTTCATATAAGATTAGTTTTATGCCATATGCAGTCAAGTGTCAGCAATATAAGTTTGTTTATGTATGCATTTTTGTAGTTTTTTATATCAGGGATTGTGGTCTATATTTATATTTATTTGCTATTACACATTAAGTTTCTGAGTTTCAGAAAGCGTGTCGTATGATGATAAAGACTTGAAAATGGACAGCTCATGACGAACAGCTGCTCAGATGAACTGAAATGGACAGCTCATGACAAAATGGACAGCTGGTTAATATTGATAATATTAATAGCAATATTAATATTATTAATATTAAAATATATAATAAAACAAAAGTTTAGTAAAATATTGCATTATTTTACTAAACTTTTGTTGTGAATTGTATTAAATCTTATTCAATTATTAGGTTTGTTACTTGCTTTTTAGGGGTTTTAGGTAAAGAAGAAGACAAAGACTTGTTTTATAAATTCTGCCCTATTGTTTGCTTAATAAACTGACTAAAGTTGCATATTATTGCGTTTATTTGCTTCATATATGTGCATGGTTTATGGTAGATTTGACATTTTGTATCTGGTGATTTATATATGTAATGCCAAAAATATGATTGTAATTTGCTACATGTGCATGGTTTAGTTCAATCTCTCTGCTGGTTGTATTGTATTATCTTATGATATGCATACTTTTGTTTTGTTATATTCTCTCCTGTTGTATATATTTGTATATCTTTATATATACATGGCGCATGGTTTAGTTATTCTTACTTGCACTCGTATTGGAATTGGTTGCATTTCAATCACGTTGTTACTTGAGCAGATTTTAGGCAAAGAAGAAGACAAAGACCTCTCCATCTATCTTGTCTCTCTCCATCTTGCCTCTTGGATACTTCTTATTCCTTGATTATCTTCTTGCTTATTTTTCGTATAATTTTTTGTTTGTGTGCTTGTATATTACGAGCATGCTGTTATTTATATTTAACAAGGATGCTTATTTATGTGTTTTATATTAATCTAATTGCATTTTGATTTGGCTGCATTTTAATTCTTTTTGTTTCTTTTTGTTTCTTTTCAGGCGGGGGTGGAGAGGCACGACCTCCCCGTGGTCACCCCTAGGCAACGCCTTGAAATTTTCCAAGGAAAAATTCAAGTCGGCTAACAGTGCCTCAGTTTTGTTTTTATATTGTTGCCAGCTATTTGCAGGAAAATGGTCATTGGATCACTTCATCGTGGAACCTCTAAGTGATGATCGCTACCAAGTTTTATCATTTCTGATCATACTCAACTGCCATCAATTTTAAATCACGTGATCAACCACCCCCCCTCCCCCCCTCATGTCTGTTATCATCGTTATCATCATTTCTCAATGATTATGCATCGTATTTAAAACTGTGTTTTGTAAATATCTTTTTATTAATCCGATTTATAGATATTATCTGTATAT
>JAQIXG010004674.1:0-12537 GCA_034700105.1 Oconnorella tubifera
ACCCATCCATCTATCCATCCATCCATCCATCCACCCATCCATCCATCCATCCGTCCATCCACGCTAATGCTTACAGAACAATAACAAGATCCACGCCATTTGTAATTCCTTATTTTTAAACAGGAGTTTTCAAAATCGCAAATTTGATGAAATAATAAAAATTAGGCAATCTTCCTAGACGGGGGAAAGATTTGCGTCGTAAAGAAAATGCACTCAGCCTTTGCTTCATTTAAACATTTCTTTACTTCTGCCTTATGGAACCCATTGAAAAGACAGCGAGACAGGTTCGTCTTTTAGATGGCAGTGTATAAAAGGCGGCTCGGTCATTCTTCTTGTATACTTGGTCCTTTGATTGCATGGAAAGGGATAACATTGACACGTTAATATTAGTTTAGCTGGGTCTCATTCGTTTACGCACCTCATGAAGGTTTTAGAATAAAAATGAGACGACATATATAAGAAAGGATGAGGAAAATAATAAATCAAGTCTTATCGCGAAATTCAAACTACATCGAACATTTTTGGGAAAAATAATTTTATGTTTTGCACAGTGATTCTTTAATTATCGCTCATAAAATGGCGATTGTTTACAAATAAAAATTAGCTAAATTCTCTGAAAATAGCTGCAAACTACGTCTGATCCATCTCAATAACATTAAGCATTACTCTAGTTACAAGCTAAACCCAAAATCTAACCCTTAACCATCTCTAACCCTAAGTCGGTGAGGTGCGAAACCGAATGGGAGCCGTTTAGCTTATAAAAGTAAAGCAGCTGCTGTGTGAGTTGAGAAATAACGTGAATATTATAGTTAGATAGTATATATATATATATATATATAATATATAATGTATAATATATATATAATGTTGATTAAAGTTGCAATCTGTAATAAGTTTATCCCCCAGTGGGTTCTCGGTTAACTATTTAGTGATCTATAAACTAGGCCTAAAATTTATTTGATTTTAAATTTAAAACGTACAAATGTAAATTTTGGTAATTTATAATTGTTTTATTTTAATCGCTGGATACTGCGGTGGCTGTATGTAAATTGATAAATACTTCTACCAAGTGTTTATGTTTTTACTAGAGTTTTATAGAGTTACATAGTTACAGTTACATAGAATTTTATAGAGTTTCTAGTATCACATAATAAGACAGGACCCGAGTGACTTTATTTTAGTGGTGGTCCTCAACAGAGACGCAACGTTTTTAATCGATCCCTGAGTCTAAAAGATTGAAAACTACTTATTGAATCAAACACACTTTTTCAGTGCCTTATTAAGTTTTCTGTGTATAGTTTGTCAGTTGTTAGTCAGCCATTTAAGAAGGAGTCGGTCAGTCATTATTTTAAGATGAATTGATCATTCGGCCTTTAAATCTTTTTATCTTGTTATTCCTTGGTTCTTGTCATTTCTAGCATTGTACTATTTTTTTTTAATTTTGCTTTATTTCAGAGCTGATGATGAAGACCAAGTAAAGCGTTTGAGAACTGAAGCATCGGAGATTATAAGCATTGATTTAACCGGTGAACTTACAGGTTTAGTTATTCGTCATACTTGTCTAAGTGTATAGTTTGTCAACTGTTGTTAGCAAACTATATCTTCTTGTCTAAGTGTACTCAAAATCCATAAATCCATGATTGAGATATTTATTTCGTTAAATTTTTGTGTTTGTTAGTAAGCTGCTTAGAGTGATAGATAAACTAAAACATCATTCCCAAGAAGTAATATTGACTAGCTGCTGCACCCTTTAGTAAGATAATTAAAATTGTCAGTCTGAGTCTTTTGCAAGCGATAATCCAGACTTTAAAATTTAATTTTTTTATTTCGTCATTCTTACTGAGTAATTGTTTCACCCACTTTGCAGAGGGTGAAGTAATATCAGGTCAAAAGTTAGCTTCTGGTCGAGGTTTGGGTCAAGGTTTTGGTCGAGGTCAGTCTATAGTCAGTCAAAGTGTAAAGGGTACGACAGAAACTGCAAGCGTTAGTAAACCAAGAGATAAAATGACTTCTTACCGTTCTGCTAAATGTAAAGATTCCTCGACGCAGAAACCTCGTTCTATAGGAGGGAGTGTTAAGAAAAGAGTTACCGCTAGTGGCATGACGGGTAAATTGATCTTATTCTTTAATGATCTGGTTGCTTAATAAATAATGTTAACTTGAGTTGGTTATTACTTATTGATCTACTGGACTACAAGGATGAAACTTGATATAAACAATAATTCCTGATTACTAGCATCACTACTTATTAATACCCTTATTACTAAGTAGCACTCTTTGCATGCGGTTCAAAATGTAGTAAAAGCATGTTTTTCTCGCTCATAAAATAAATATACGCAGATATCTTACCTAAATTATTTTATCTTAGATCTCTCCAATTGATATAAATTGTAATCTCGTTTTTAATTTCATTTAAAAGACAATTGATTGAATACGTTTATTAGATCAATCAAATTAAAAAAACACTTTTTCAACATTATTTTACAAGTTTCACAACATGCAAACTTTTGATTTGAATACATATAAACCTCTTCATAAATATAAGAATAAACTTCTTTTTTTTCTTAACTTTGAAAAAGTTACTTTTAAATAACAGTATTTTTCACACAGACAGCGCTGTAAATAAATTAATAAGTTTTAATTATGTGCTCTTATCTTTTTCTTAACTTCAAAAAGTTACTTCGTAAAAGTTTTTTCGCAAAGTTCGTGAACAGATATAGCATTTTCATTTAGAGGCGCTTGTATAATTTTTACAGGAGCAGTATTTCATGCGAGTGATCTCAAAACGAAGTCCCCCTACGTCTTTCCCTCGTCATATAAGTTCAATGGCGTCCAAGGGTCTACCCAGAATGTATCGGGGCGCCTAAACAACAACCCGGCAGATTCTCAGATGTTTAGAGATAGAATGGCTAGGGCTATGAGTTTTGAATTGAAGGCGTCGGCTTGTATAGACGAGGCTCCTCCCAATGTTGATATATCGGCTATAGGTCTGTGTGACGGACAGGTGGCTATGACAGGTAGGAGTGTAGAATTATTTCTAGAATTTCATTTTAAATTTGTATTTTTAATTTAAATTTAACGTCTGGATTACGGAATTATACGGACGATGTCTTAGATGTAGTTGTCAGTTTTAGCATTTTACTAAAGGGTGCAGCAAGCTGAATTCAGAACTAAGTGGATATGAGTTTTAATTTGTATGTATTTGTTAATTTGCTGCACCCTTTAGTAAGATACTTAATTGGAAAACTACTTTATTCACCATTCAAAAAGAACAATTGTGACTTTCACTTTTGTTTTTAATATAGCTTTTGCATTTTTTTCTCTCTCTCCTTATGGTCTGTGGGCTAAAATTTGAATTTTGCGCAGATTTTTTATAAATAATTTATTGCCGTTGCTTGATATCATGTTAGCCAGGTGTTTTATATGATTGAGCATTGTGATAATGTGCTGTTGACTGATTTTTTATATGGCATTTGACATCAGTTAAATGACAGCTTGCAATGTGGTTTTGTGGATGTGTTACTTGTAGTGTGTGATGTAGTGTGTAGTGTGGTATAATGTGTACTTGCAATGTTGATGTATTATGTACTGTTGATATAGTGTGGCATGTAGATGTAGTGTGTAGTATGGTTGTATGACTCTGTAGTATGTAATGTTGATGTAGTTTGCAGTGTTGATGTAGTATGCAGTGTAGATGTAGTATGTAGTGTTGATGTAGTTTGTACTTGTAGTGTTTAAGTAGTATGTAGTGTTGATTAGATGTATGTTGAGTGCTACATTATTGCTGTATAGATGATGTGCTAGAGTTGAATGGACTTGCTAGACCTTCACTTCATAGCACCGCGCGTAAACTACCAGTCAATTATCAGATGAACTATAACAATGATGATGATAGATTAGGGTTAGTGATTACGGTGATGATTTGAATGAATGAATAGCTGAATAGATTAGTGGATGGATGGATAAATGAATGGATAGATAGATTAGTAGATGGATTATTTGATGGATGAATAAATTAATGTGTGAATATTTCTTTTGTTGCGATAAAGCTTTATCCGTTGAATATATTCTAAACGTCTATTTCTTCACTAGTCATATTAAGTAAATTAAAGATATTTATTGATAAATAAAAAAAAAATTAAAATAATAATTCATTTTGTTAGATTTGATTGAAATTTATATTTAAACCTACAACAATATGAAACATATTTCATATTTGTATCAGTAAGAGTAGCTTTATGTCTTACAATCATTCTACTTATAATAATTGGAAGTTTAAATTATATCAATGAACATTTTTAGTGATAACCACCTTCCCTCCAGACCCCCGGTCAGTTCTCTCAGATGGAGCTCCTCCTCCATGGGGGCCCTCTGCGCTCTTCCTCAACGGTCTGGAACCCTTAACTCCGCCTCCTGGAAGCTCGGGATCGTTTCACCGCGGAACAAATTAGAACAAGGTCGTTCCGTTCACGATAAGATGTTCCGCAGTAACGGATACTTAGCCGATAGTTTGAGTGTTGAGAGTTACGTTAGAGGGGGGATGAGAATAGATGTAAGTGAGAATGGATGTAGTGCGGTGATGAAAGGTGGACAGGGAATGAAGCCAAACAAGCTGACAGCTGTAGGGGTTAGTTTGATTGTTTGCTATTTTTTGTTGGAGTGATTGAAATGTAAATGATATTATAATTATAAACAAAGGATGAGTTATTAACAAAATGTAGCAATGCAATTTGATATTATAGAAGAAATATAAAAGTTAGTATTTACTATTTATTCACAGTGTACACAAAGTATACATTATAAATTATAAATGCATAAAGTTTTCTGAAATTGACTATTAAGTCTCTGCTTTGAGATCTAAATACAACAGTGATATCTTGAAACTAATGGAATAAGTTGAGTAAGAAATTGATTTTTTAAATTTTATTTTTATGTTTTAGTAATGCACTTAGATCAGTGGATACATTTAAGATGTTAGAGTAAAGTTAATTATAGATATGAATTCTAAGAGAATAAAGATTGACTTTGAAGATTAAAGTTAATTTAAAGTTAATTTTGTCAAATATTGGCATTTTACAGTGCGTCCGTTTGCAAGAGAGAGAGCAGTACGCAGCTCTACTGCAGAATTATAGCGACATGCATCCATCCGGTGGCGCGCCAAGGCAGAGGGATTGTGTCAGGGGAGCATGTCAGGGTGTCAGTGACACGCGTGTCAGGGGAGCGCATCGGGGGACTGGTGACACGCAGGCGTATGAACTAGATGATGCTGGATCTAAAGAGTCGCTTGTTTATACTGTTGAACGACATTTCACGTGAGATATTTAACGTTTGAAATGTTGTAAATTAATTTTTTAATTAGGAATTATTTCGAATTAAGTTAAAAATTTAAAGAAATTTTATTCGTATTGACAGAAGAATAAACAGACAAACAAATAAATGGATAAATAAATAAACAGATAACTGAATAGACAAACAAATTATTAAACGGATAAACGTATAAACTGACATACGAATAAACGGACAATTAATAAACGAACAAAACGGATAAACAGAAAATGAATAAACTGACAAGCAGTACCAGAACTGTGAATTTTTTTTATACAATACAAAGTATAGACTTTGAGTGGTTCTCAACCTGTGAGTTGCACCCTCTATAAGGCAAAAGAAATTTATTAATTTCATGGCAATACGCTTGATTTATTGAAAGCAGTCTTCTATCAGTAGGTAAGTATCATGATTGCAAGCAATCATGATACTTACCTACCAATCATGTTACTTACGATTACTAAAGGGGTAACCCTGTATACGCATGGGTGCGTTATAAGTGCATCGTACATATATACAATGGTCCAAGACTAAACTTCACATCACATCAATATCACATATTGTATAATTTTTTAATCTAAAGGACTAATTGTAAGAGCTTTGGCTCTACGTTGACCATTTTTCATTGTGCTATAAAAACACTTGGAGGTCACCACTTGTGTAAATATTGAGTGTTTTTGATGGATCCGAATAAGGTTGAGAACCTGTGATCCATTTCATTCTCGTATATTTTGTATTGTTTCTGCTGTTTGTGACATGAAACTCTCTTCTTTATTTTCAGTCCGGCTTTGCAATCATCATTTCTGGATTCATCTTATATCCAACCAGTCCGTCCCTCCTCTCACCCCCTTCCTCACTCTCGCCCACCCTCCCGCCCCCCACTAAACACTCTTAGTCAATCCTACTACTCTGCTGAGACCAGTCATAATTCAAAGACTCACCGAACAAATCATAGTGCTGGGAATTATGACGCGCCTCTGAGCGTTGCTGAGTACGAGACTTTCTGTCAGTTCACGCGTTGTCAGCCTCGATCACGCGCTGATGTCAGCAGTTCTCCCACGACATTGAATGGACCACGGGGGGAGGATGTGGGGGAGAGTGGGGAGAGATGTGAGGCAGGGAGTGGGGTGAGGAGTGACACCGCGACGCAGTCACGTATCAGACGCGACATAGGTGTCGATGCTAAGATATGGTTGGTGGGATATTTGCTCCTTTTTAATTTTTCTCGGTATTTGTGCTGTTACACTATTTACATTGTTATTACATTATTTAATTTGAAAGTACTCTGATAATGATAATTATATTAAATTTAAGTTTGTAAATGACTAATTTTATATTAGTTTGTGTCAAAATGTTATAGTAGCAGAATTAGATGATGTATTTGAAGTAGGGCTGGTACTGATTAAAGTTTTCTTGTTTGATTAATCCAATTGTTTTTTAATAGGTTAATTATAACGCGCATATAGATCCAACTACTTTTAGCTGATCTGATAGCATTGCAACTCTGCATTAGTCAGTAGTAAATGTGGTGAACACTATATGCAATCACCTGACATTAGTTAATTCAACAGTCCATGACTTAACTTTACAGTTCATACCAATATATTTTAAATTCAAACTGTAGCACTGACGTAAGTTTTTTTTTTTAAAACTTTAAGAAAAACATAGAGTGTTTGTTTAATTATAAAACTTATCCAGTATAGGCCTACCGACTGCCTACCGCTATCAAAGTTTGGTCCCATTAGGCCTATCATTATATCCTGAAAGAATTATTATTATAAATTAAATATACCTTGATGGTTGAATTAGTCGCCACAAAGTTATAAATCGTTCACAGAAATTTGACTAGATATCGGACAGCTCGGCAACATTATAATAGGAAATCTACTGCAGGCACTGCTAATCTGACGTGGCAGTAGACATCTTGATTTCTTTTAAGCAGAGTGTGTGGTCGCTTTTTAAAGACGCAGTAACTAAATAATAATAATACGTGGGAAAAGTAACCAAATAACTTTGGTTACTTTTCCCATGTATTATTATTATTTAGTTATTTAGTTAGACGTTTAACATGCGTAAAAATTAATCGAAAAATTACTGATGAAATGAATTTTAATCGATTAAAATTTTTAACGATTAATCGATTAATTAATCGTTAATTTCCGCAGCCCTAATTTGAAGGTCTCATTTTGTAGGGGTACCGTTTATATATATATATATATTACTTGTCTTTTGTACAGGTTTTAAAAAATCAATAATTATGCCTAGTTAATGATTTAATGAGAATTGATATAATTGGACATGTTTTGCTTTTTTGTAAAAGATGCTTCCGATATAGCCGTCAGTTTAGGCATTTCACTAAAGGGTGCATTAGTTATTGATACAGTGAAATTTCAGGAATCAAACCTGGACCTATCGCATCCGAATTCACTTTTCGACTACTTTGCCAACAAGATTTTAAATATTAAACTTTGTTTTTAAATCTTTAAAATCTTGCCTAGTATGGTCTTTGTTCTCTATGGAGATTCTATCATAAACAATAATAATATCATAATAATAATTTCAACACCTAGTACAGTTTTCGACTTTTAAATTTATTCTTTAACACGTAATATTGTTTTCTAATATCTACAAAGTGTATAATGCTTGAGACGCGTGCCTGTATACTATGTGTAGGTCGCCTGCTGCTGCTGGTTTAATGGAAGCTGTAAAGTCTCCCTATGCCAGTCCTGACTATCTCACTAATCTGTGAGTTCTATCTGCTTGTTGGAAACTGAACGTATTTGGTGAAATATAAAAATGCTTTGAAATATTTATTTCATGGTACAATGGTTATTGTCGAATCCTAACCCTTATTATTGTTAATTTGTTCTGTGTTCTGGAATTAAAAACTTGTTGAATTCTATATATGTATACTTGGCTTGACTGCAAAGTGGTTGGACTTGTTGGATCTCATATGTAACTGTCTGATGCTGATTTTTAAACTGTCTTGTAATATAATAATAAGTAGTCTTAGATGAAATAAAAGTATTTGATACGAGATGCAATTGCTGTACAGACGCATGAGATCAGATCCTGACACAAGGAAACATGCCATACAACAAGAGGAAGCCATTGTTAGTTTACAGAAAGCAAAGGTCTGTAAATCATTCACTTAACTAATTGCCGCTACTGCGGTTAATAATTAAATTAAATGATAGTAAAAATGTTTTAGTCAATATATTTAGTTCAGAAAATGACTGATTTGAGTTTTATACACCCTTGCTCAGTTATTTGTAAAGGAAACTTATTGTTGATTTAGTTCTTTACGTTGAGAGTCAACTGTTCACTCATCACTTGAATTTAGCATGCTGGGTCTAAAATTTTACCATTTTTATGCTTCTGTAACGGTATGAAATATAACAATAGTCAGCTTTTTGCATAAAAATGATTAAACTTTATAATAATTAATTATACTGTATTAAAAGCTAAGCATAAGGTTAAGCACAAAGTTTTGACTCAATGCTTCTACGCACTCAGTTCATAAGCCTTTGTTTTGTTCTTTGATTTGTTCTTGTTTTGCGGTGATTGAATATTATATAAATTAATCAAATGTTGTATATCGCTGAGTTGCATTTCTTTCTGATTTTTTCAGAACTTTAAGTAATAAGCTAATACAGTATCGTAACAATTTTGTCCGTTTTGTCATTTATTTTTTGCTTTTATTTCAGAGAGACGAAACTGATGAGAAACTTTTAAAGAGGGTAAACTTCTGTGATTTGTGTCATTTTGTTTTTATTTATTTACAGATCCGTAATTTTTTTATACCAAATTTTTCTATACCACAATTTAATCCAACTTTTCTTATTCTGAGATTTTATCTATTTGGATTTTTTTTTGCTATACTCTTTCCATAAACTTAGCCCTTATCTTTTAACCCACTAACCCTAATTATAGTCTTAACAATAATGCGAGTAGCCGAGCATCTACTTCAATTGAGGCATATTAAAAGTCGATATACTGAATATTGTGAAATCTTTGTTTGTTGTTGGTAGCTGATTGCATTAATTTTTATAAATTTGTTGTTAAATTGATAAGATTTACAATAAAAACAAAATAAATTTGTACAAGCTATGTATAGAAAGTTTTAGATAGATAGAAATATATGATTAATTGTAATATTTTTATGTTTAAAATTATAAAAGATATATATTTAAAATTATAAAAATTGTAATATTTAATTATATTCTTATTTGCGACATAACGTTTAATTTGTTATGAGTTCAATATAGTTTATTATTTGTAATTATTTGTGACACGCGACAAGATGAATCAAAGCTAATTTATTAATAATGATGTCATATGTAGTTGTATGTACATGTATAGATAAATGATTTACTGCATATAACATCACGAGTACCGGTGCCCATTGAGGAACCTTATTATGAACACGAATATGAACCGGAAGTTGAAGAACTAGAAGAAGAAGAAGTTGAACAAGAATTACCAGGTGAGTTTAATTCAGTTATGATTTCAGTTTTAAAAAATAATTGAAATGAAAATATACTATTGATAGTACTGATTGTGTTTAGAGTGAAATCATTCAGCTACATGCAGTAAAATTTAAATATTTTAATAAAAGTTATTAAATTAATGTCTATAAGCTGATAGCTCTAATGATTGATCATTTAAACACGTTATTAAAGGGTGCAGCAAGAAATTACATTACTATATTATTATTATAACGTGCTATGAGTTTAATACAAGATTTAAATTGCTCATTATTTTTTGTTACGTATTTTATTAAATCTTTTTTTGAATTGCAATTGTTATTATGTTGATAATATTAATGTAATGGTTTTATTAATTAGTGGTTTTATTCATTATATGATTGTTGTAATTATCGTGCATTATTATAATGATCGCTATCAACAATAGTAAGTCAAAGAAAAAATTTAAAGTTAACATCTCATACATAGCTACCAAATCATCTTACCAAAGGGTGCAGCAAGTTAGCAGATTATGTTCTTTTGGTGACACGATCCTAGGACCATTCAGTTCCAAATCCTGTACTCTACCACTTACCAAATTGCCTCAACTTATGCTGATGCGAAATTTAAAAAAATAGAAATAAATAGCTCAAAATAATTACTTGTTTTGCACTGTTTATAAAAGTTTGAATTTAAAATAACAAAATAAAAAAACCACAGATGATTAAACTAATTGAAATTATTAAATCAGAGTAAATAATTAATCTTAGCTTGGTATTTATTTTGATATATGACGCCTTATTTTTGAAATAAAGGTGTTGAACTGTTAAATAAAAAGTTCTTCATTGTTCTATCCAGAGTTGACAACGGATCAGCAGAGCAAGATAAGTGCCGCCCTGGTCCCTCGCCCTGATGACCAGGTGCTGGTGGAGGGATTCAGACTACAGATAACTCGTAGGGACTTCGCTACACTGAGTGGACTCAATTGGCTCAATGACGAGGTTTTGTTTGTAGTAGATAAGTTGTAACTAAAAGTTAAAACAATAAGTTATACCTTTAGTTATAGCTAAAGTTAAACTTCATGGATGAAGTTAAACTTTAGTTTAACTTTAGTGAGGTTAAACTTTATAGTGAGGTTTAAACATTATTCATGTATTATATGAATAATGTCTGTGACGTAGGTGTCAATTTAAACTTTTATTTCATAAAGCTTTCACTTATGTGAAATTTTCTACCAAAGTGAATTCATTTATTTTATATCTTTATAAATCATAATATTTCTTACAGATAATCAATTTCTACATGAATCTTCTGATGGAGCGTGGTAAGGCAGATAACAGACCTTCAGTGTACGCTTTCAGTACATTCTTCTACCCCAAAGTCAAGTCAGACGGACATCAAGGAGTGCGTAGATGGACAAAGTCAATTGATCTCTTTGCTTATGACTTCATCGTTGTGCCAGTACATCTCGGTGTGCACTGGTGTCTTGCTGTGAGTTAATACTTCTACTCTCATTCATTGCTTCCTTTAGTATGATGTTTTAAGTCACATTTAATCTGATTTACCTGAAAAATGAAAGTTTAATGATCAAGTGTTTTGTCATTTATTAGTTTCTTTATGTTGACTGCATAATTTTTTATGTTTGTCTGAAGTTTTAATATAACAATCTCAAATTATCTGTTTACTTTTCAAATTAACTTGCTTGCGTATTTACTTGACGTTTAACTTTATAGCTGCTTAAGAGTTCCTCTTGTAACATGGTATTATTTAAGTTTATAACAACATTATCCTTAGATCAGTAAATTGAAAACTGATGACATTTGTGGTGATATTTGTATCATTTTTGACTGAATCTTGTGATGTTTAAACTTTGCTATTACATATTCAGCAATTGATATGTACTAAATATCCAAATAAATTGTGCTGATGTGACATAAAACAACAAACAAAAACAATAACAATGATATGTAATTGTTTCCGTATGATTTGATTTTGTTTAATTATAAAAATTTCTGTGATTAATCATTAGTATGATTTGTTTTGCGTGAAGGTCGTAGATTTCAATTGTAAAGAGATTCAGTATTACGACTCAATGGGTGGAAGCAATAATGAAGCTCTCAATGCTATCAAGTATGTCTCTTTCCTGCTAGATTTTTATTCTTTAATCTTATTGCTTCAAAATTATATACAATATATCAGTTAATATCAAACAAAGTAATCGATAGAAAAAATATTTTCTAGGATAAAGCTCTCAACAAAGATGTGTTATTAAAGAAATAGAACTATTACAATATTGTAAATAACTGTTGTTTTAGTCGGGGTTCTAGTTTTAGTCGTAGTTATAGCCTAGTCGACTAAAAGTGCTGAGTTTTAGTCGTAGTTTTCGTCGAGTTGACTAACAGTACTGAGTTTTAGTCGGACTTTTAGTCGACTAAAAGTTATTTACAGAGTTTTAGTTCTAGTCCTTTTAGTCGGACTTTTAGTCAAAATATTTGTCTTAATCGTAATATATATATATAATATTTATAACTCAATATACATATACAGACTCAAAATACAATATCGAATAGTGACTATATATAATACAATTGTAATAACTGACACAATTTACAATAATCTGTTCAGTAATACTCAGATTATAATATAATATTAAAAATGTTAATACAACTCAGTATGTGTCCATCTCCTGATGGACACATACGTCCATCAGGACGTATATGTCGTCAAATTATCAGTTTAAGTGATA